>SZWC01007739.1:92254-113881 GCA_023375785.1 Penium margaritaceum | reverse complement strand
GGGGGAATGCAGCGTGGAAGGGGGGGGAGAGGCTGCTCCGGACCCATCAGCTGCAACCACGCCGGTGTGTGCATGTGCAAATGCGTGTGTGCTCAGACAACATTATCCTAAAGCACTGTCGACAGAATTTTTTGCGAGCTGATGTGACATTGCGGCAAGGGCGGTCTTGCGCGACGCCCTAGCCGACACCCGGGCGTTGAGCCGACGCTCTGATTTTGATTTAGATTCTATGTGTTGGGGGCGGGACGCGGCGCGATGAAGTCGTTCCCGAGAGCCCGCAACCGTTGCCGAATCCGCCAAAGGGAGTGGTGAAGAAAAACCAAAAATCAAATGAGACCCGCCGATTTCTTCTGTTTTGGAGGTGATTTTTGCCTATGTGGCATCGTTTCCACAATCTGGGTAACATCCTATCGGCGGAAAGAACAAGAATCAGAAAAAATGCCTATGATGTTGATTCTAATGTAAAACGTGATTTAGGACATCATTTTACGAAATCGGAAGCAGCATCCACGGTCAAAACAACTCGCTTTTCATGCCGACGGCAAGAGAATAATTGCCGATTTGGATGAGCCACTGCGTGTGCAAGTCGACGCAGCCTTGCGTCGCGCAGCAAGCATCGACGTTCTCCTGAAGAATCAAGAGTTTTCTCCATCAACATCGGACAGCATGACGCGCGAATTTAAAGGAGTCCTACTTGATTTTCCTCTGATTCGAACCACATCCCTCCTACTCGAAGAATCATAGAAGAATCTGATTTTGAGAGGGAAATGTATGGAACCCTAGAATAAAAATCAAAATCATGACGTCGGTTCAAGGCCCGGGAAAATGGCCATTTTCCCGTGTCGGTGAGTCAATGCCCGAGAAGCGAAATACAAACATTTAGCTTGTAGGTGGCTTACCGCTTCAGGCCAAGGCGTTGAGGGGGTGAACCGACACTTTGATGTTGATTTTGATTGTAGGGTTTGATCGATTTCGCGGTCGAAAACTGATTCTTGAGTGATTCTGCGAGCGCGAGGGAACCGGCTCGAATCAGCGGGACTAGTGATCCTTCTCCGTGATTATCGCACTTCTTGACCTCCGAAGTCGATGGACTTCCGACCTCATTTTTCGGGCGGCTGTTGACATCAATTGCCGCCTGCGAAGCAGCTCTTTGACGGCAAGAAACTTAGCGGCCTGTCGAAATTTCTTCATAATTCTAAATGTGCGAAAGTATACGGACACTGTCTATGTCCTCGATCGGTACTGGAAACTAGTTTTCATAGATGTTTTTAACTGAACGTCCTAATCCCAGGCATTTCCTCTGATTCTCTCCTATTCCGCATGTAGGACGTTACCTAGATGTTGGGAGCGACGACACGTATGCTAAACTAGGGGTGTAATCAATAGAAATCGACAGTAAAGGATTGATTCTTTGACTGATTGTACAAACTGGTATTGGCGCAATCGCGAGCGCATGCGAGCTATCATCAGCCACTTTGTTGCGCCGCATCCCGCAAGTCAACCCAATAATCAAAATCAAAATCAGAGTGTCGGTTCAGAGAAACTTCCTGGAACCTTCCTAACTGCTTGCCACTTGAGCGTCAGCGCTCAGTCAGTGTGTGATGACAGTCACAAGTCATGCACGAAACTGCAAGGGTCTGGGTAGGGACACGTGCAGAGTGTTGGGAAGCTGAATATGAATATAGTTGCAGAGAGGGAATGACAACTGAGCAACAATCAGCCTAAATAGTTGCTGGCCGCCTAGAGTCGCTAGGGGCGGCGGTATTTTCGTACCTGCTCAAACTGGCCTAAAACCACAGTTTTGGCCGTATCTCACTGCTCAGGTGTCAGAATCACGCGCTGTCTGCACCAGAACGTACAGAACAATGAGCTTTACGCAACGGACCCACAAAAGGTGGGTTTGCAACATCTTGACAAGAATACCAAGCAAAACAAGGAAATCGGCCAAAATGGCCTGTCCACCGAGAAAACTCTAGAGCACTCTGAACTGCACTGAGAGCACCCATAAGTGTACGAGTGCAGTACCAAGACGTCAGTGTGTGCTTTCCACGACAGGAAGCACACCAAAGTCGCAGGTCTCGTCATCGCACCGGTGCAGGCTACCGGGTGCGTGGGTCTCGACCACCGGGAAAATTTCAGCAACGGGAGACCAGCCAGTCAGGCTGTAGAGACACATCATCTGCGTCACACCTGTCATGTCGTAGCTGCTGGACAAGTCCCTGGACGATTCGGAGTCCCGTCGAGTCATCACGATCTCCAATGCGGCCGCCGCTCACCATCAGCTCCGGGTGCACCCGTAGCTGCCACGGCCATGGCTCGTGACGGGTGGAAACCACACACACCAACACTCCCCTTGGCTGACACATCCGTCAACACCACCATGGCTGAACAAAGGCAGGACAGGATGGCTCGGGAAACCAATCATGGCGAGCACCGATCAAGCATACTACAGCACAAGGTCTCCTCATGATAATGGTGCATCCCACCAAGTGCCCGGGTCTCGACCATGCAAGAAGTTAATCACACACCGATGTGTCAAACATCATGCAAGAGATACAGAGAAACAAAGTCTCCTCGTGACCCCGGAAAATGTCTCGGGTGTCCGGGTCTCGACCACACTATGCATGGATCATACATAACACATGGAGGCAATGGGTCTCAACGTCACACCGGTAGCATTCACCAGGTGCGCGGGTCTTGACCACCATAACCTCAACCATAGCATCGTGTCACACCCCAAGTAACCTCGGAGTCCTCAAAAGAGTGTCAGGCCAAAGCCCACACACCTACACTCCCCCTGGGCTGCAGAGGCTGACAATACAAGCATTGCTGATGGTCGCGCCTAACATAATCCCTCAGGAGGGAGCATGGCTCCCCCATGGCCACAGACCCCTGAAAAACAATAGTAAGGGTGATGATGATGTTGGTCGGATGTGCTCGCACATAGCCTCACCCTGGAGCGCCGTCGTCACTGTCGTCGTCGTCGTTGTCCTCACCTGCTGCTATGACTGGTGAAGCACTGAGGGCCTCCTCTAACTGCATCACCTGTTGTATGCCTGCCAGCTGCTGAGTTGCACACCGCCACGCGGACTCTGCAGCGTCGAGACGCGTGTACAACTCGTCGAGCTCTGCTGCAACTATCGACCGAGCGGCTGCATCTGCGGCATGTAGGCGGTCACTCGCGGAACGAACCTGACGGTGGACCTCAATCGCGTGTGCATCGGCACGAGCCACGGCCTCCTACAGCCTCACCGCCTCATCGCGTAGGTCAGCCGTCGAATCTTCTGTTCCCTGGCCACCAGCTGCTGGTAGGACGTCAACACCAGACAACGTGTCGGCATCTACAGCGTCTGCATCTGTAAGAGGTGCTACTGCAGAGGCACCAGCTGCTGCTGGCACACATGTCACTCAGCCGTCGACTCCTGGTCGGACGTCGGCATCCGTCGGTGAATCTGCCTCTGCTGCATCATCGCCGTTATCGGGAGCCCGTATAGTGTCCCGGGGCTCCTCCCAACCCCTGGTACGCAACCAATCATCCACCTGCCGCTGAGCGTCCGCCTGTCTCCGACGTGCATTCTGTAAAGACCTCTCAGCTGCCTCAAGACACGTGTGCACATCCTCCACGCACTCCTTGGCAGCCTACCGTGCTGGAACATCCGTGGTGTAACAACGGCTGCTTGCCTCCCGCAGCTCGGCCATGAGACCCTGCACGTGCGCCTCCGCTTGAGCCACATCTACCTCCTGCTTGTCGACCGCGGAGCGCAGGCGCTCGGGTACGGAAACTGTAGCTCGAACGTGTAGAGGTGTGTCGTCGGCTGGAACCGCCATGGTGTGAGCGATGCCGGTCAGGGAAGCCATGAGCCGGAGGTCTACAGCTTGTTCTGCGTCCTCCACGGTAGATGCGCCTGTAGGGGTGACTGCTGTAGGTTCAGCTGATGTCGCGGACACAACCGCCACTTGGCTATCAACAGTGTGGGCCACTGTAACAGCTGCTCCTTCACAGGCCATCGCTACTGAAGCATCCACTGAAATCACCTCCTCCAACTACTGGTGCAAGTCCGACCGTCTCCACACTGCACCGTGGAACGTCCACTCAGCAGCCTTGAGGCACGTGTACACATCCTCGACGTCTACTGCTGCTACCTGACGATCCGCGGCGTCTACGGTGCTCCAACGTGTGCTCGCTACACGTAGCTCAAGCGTGAGGTCCTGTAGTTGCCTGTGCGCACGTGCCACCGCATCCTCCTGGTCGCGAAGCGCAGAGTGTAAACGCTCAAGCGCAGGGGTCTGCTTGGCTGTGGGTGCATCAGCTATTGCTCGAGCTGCATCCTCCGCGACGGCTGCGCCTCCTAAGACAGCTACCGCAGTGGCACCGGTCATAGCAAAAGTGCTGGCAACCTCGACGTCTCCTGCCTCTCCAGGTACCCCCTCCGCATGTGCACCTGCAATGGCTGATGCTATGACTTAGGGAACGCCTACCCCTGTGGAGGCCGTACCAGCTGCTACAGGAGCGACGACCATCGTGGTGTCTGCACCAAGAAGCACGTCCACTGCCGGCGTCCCGTCAATTGCAGTAACTGCAACTGCTGCTACTGTCACGACGTCGATTACTGCCGACACATCCACTGCCTGGACGTCTGCTCCACATGTGTGGGCTGTCACCGCCACTGCTACTACTGCCCCATCCTCTGCTACTGCCACACCTGCCTCTGTGGTCGTGGTCTCTGCTACGTCAACTGCAATCTCCATATCCATCTCCATCTCCACGTCTGCCTCCAACTCCACGTCAGACCACTCGTCCGTCTCCGACTCCACGTCGGACCACTCCTCGGATGTCTCGTCCTCACTGAGAGCGCCCTATCGTAAAGCACCATCTATTGCATCCCTCCTGCACTCTCTAGTGGTCGTCGGTGGACACTCCATCCCCCCCTCGACTGACGCACCAGTAGAAGCTGCGAAGGGATGTCGCACCAACCTTGTGACTGGGGACGAGAGAGTCATCTCCGTGGTGACGTCTGCCACTGCCATGGCTGTTGCTGCCTCCTGGGCACGTCTTGCCAAACATGCCATCCGCTATCTCACGTGCCGAGTGCGAGCGCGACGACGCCGAGCTGAAGGGACTACCACAGAAGCGGGGGGGTCAACGGTCAGGATGACTCCAACTGACTCCAGCACAGAGCGGAGGGCGTCAGATGTGGAGCTAAGGTTGGGAGGCGTGGCATCGTCAGGTGATGACACTGACGGTTGTGAGGATGGCAAGGAGGAAGATGTAGCTGACTGTAGCGGCATGGTGGCAAATGCCCGCTCAGAGGCCACATGGTCTGTGAGCTGTTGCACCGTGCGCTTCAGACCCTGGAGCTCGGCATACAACACCACCATAGCTCCACTGAGGGGTGCCATAGTGTCGGTTGACGTCTTTTAGTCAGATGGTGAAAAAGAAGGGCGGAGCCGTATCTAGGGCGGTCGCCACCCGGCAGGGCGCTGGCGACACTGGCGCCAACCATGGTGCCGATTGCCACAATGATAGTAGGCAAAGCTGTTTGACGCTTGAGGCATGTGCCACGACTGCAAACGCCACTGTGGACGCGGCGCCTGCCACACACGCATTGCCGGTGCCAACCACGGCGCCGGCTGCGCTCCCTGCCACGCCAGTCTGCTCATCTCTGGAGCTTGGCGTAGGTGAGTGCATAGGGCACTCGCTCCCGCTGGCACAAAGCCACAAGGGGAGATTGGCGATCGAAGCACAGTCTCACAGACGTTCTGCGAAGCCGTCACGAGGACAGCCACCACCACGCTAGTGGTGCGTTGTTGTGCGACTGCTACACGATTGATATGCTGCTGTCGCGCGGCTACCGCTCTGTGCGACCTCAAGTCGCCTTTGGTGCTACTGCTGTTTTCGCTGCTGCCTACGGCCACTGTCAACTGCGGCGACAGTGGTCCTTGCCACACTTCCTGCGGCTGTTAGCGCTGCTGGTGGTGCCGCTGTGACTGCGGCTGTTGTTGCTGCACCGGTTGTCGTCACCAACCGACGATTGTGACCCCCGACCACCTTCCTTTTTTTTATTTCATTTTTCTCTCGAGTGCTCCACTCGTGGACCCCTCTTGTCCCTGTTTCCTTTTGTTTCCTTTTGTTGATGCCACCTCCTTGGGTGCCCCTTTTGGGATTGTTTTGGGATGCCCCACTGGAGGACCACCCTCTCTGTGCTCTCCTCCTCGCCCTTTTTTTTGTGTGTATGTAGGCTCGAGCCTCGCCTCAAGCGAGCTCGTCGAGCGAGCTTGCTCAGGGAGCTTGCCGACCAACAAGTTTGCCCATGGGCGAGCTCCTCGATGCCCCCCCTCCCCTTTCTGGACGAGCCCGTCGCAGCAGGAAGCTGTCGTGTAGCTTCCTGCTGCTGCAACAACGACGGGGGCAGCTGCAGCTGCTCCCGCGGCTGCTGCGGCTGCTCTTGCTGCCTCTCCGCCTGCTGTGCCTGCACGAGCACCTGTTGCAGTAGCTGCGTAGCTGCTTGCACACCTACTGCAGCAGTTGAGCAATGCTATGCAGAGCAGCAGTGCTGCAGCACTGCTGCGACCTGCGGCTGCGCGTGCTGCTGTTGCTGCTTGCTATTGTTGCTCGCTACTGCTGCTGTTGCTCGCTGCCGCCTGCTGCTACTGCTGCTCGCTGCCGCCTGCTGCTACTGCTGCTCGCTGATCGCTGCTCGCTGCTGCTGTTGCTGCTGCTGCTGCTGCTGCTGCTGCTTGCTGCTGCCTGTTGCTGCTGCTCGCAGCCGCCTACTGCTGCTGCCGCATGCTACTACTGCTGCTACTGCTATTTGCTGCTGCCGCCTGCTGCAGCTACCCCCTAATGCTGCTGCTGCCGCTAGCTGCTGCTAGCGGCTATTAGCTGTTGCTAGCGGCTACATCTGCTGCGTGTGCTACAAGTGTGGCTACGAGTGCGGCTATGGTGAATGCTGTCCTACTGCTGTGGTTGCTGCTGCCTTGGCTGCCACTGCCGTACCTTCTCACCGTTAACTCACGGTGGTCGCTGCAGCTAGTGCAACAACGGTGGCTGCGGCTGCTGTGGGCGCCAACCTCGTCGGCTGCCTCCTGATGTTGCCTTGGCTGCTACTGGTGTGACTCCTCACACTGTGGCGGCACGAGCACTCCTCACAGTGTGGAGCATAGTGTGGTGAGCACTCCCAAAATTGTTGCTGCAGCTGTGTCTCACACTGCTGCTGCTGATGTTGCGTCTCTCCTGCAGAGTACCACGAGCTGTGGCTCGTTTGCTCTGATACCAAGAGAAACTTCCTGGAACCTTCCTAACCGCTTGCCACTTAACTGAGCGTCAGTGCTCAGTTAGTGTGTGATGACAGTCACAAGTCATGCACGAAACTGCAAGGGTCTGGGTAGGGACACGTGCAGAGTGTTGGGAAGCTGAATATGAATATAGTTTCAGAGAGGGAATGACAACTGAGCAACAATCAGCCTAAATAGTTGCTGGCCGCCTAGAGTCGCTAGGGGCGGCGGTATTTTTGTACCTGCTCAAACTGGCCTAAACCCACAGTTTTGGCCGTAACTCACTGTTCAGGTGTCAAAATCACGCGCTTTCTGCACCAGAACGTGCACAACGATGAGCTCTACGCAACGGACCCACAAAAGGTGGGTTTGTAACATCCAGACATGAATACCAAGCAAAACAAGGAAATCGGCCAAAATGGCCTGTCCACCGAGAAAACTCTGGAGCACTCTGAACTGCACTGAGAGCACCCATAAGTGTACGAGTGCATTACCAAGACGTCAGCGTGTGCTTTCCACGACAGGAAGCACACCAAAGTTGCAGGTCTCGTCATCGCACCGGTGCAGGCTACCGGGTGCGTGGGTCTCGACCACCGGGAAAATTTCAGCAACGGCAGACCAGCCAGTCAGGCTGTAGAGACGCATCATCTGCGTCACACCTGTCATGTCGTAGCTGCTAGACAAGTCCCTGGACGATCCGGAGTCCTGTCGGGTCGTCACGATCTCCAATGCGGCCGCCGCTCACCATCAGCTCCGGGTGCACCCGTAGCTTCCATGGCCATGGCTCATGACGGGTGGAAGCCTCACACACCAAAAAATTCACCCCCTGAACTGGCGACTCTGATTTTGATTTTGATTCTATAGCTGGACGCGGTAGGCGGCACGGCGAACGGATTGGCGAGTGCTCGCAACTGTGTGCGATTGTGCCTTTTCGGTTTTCCAGAATCCAACGTCGAATCAACCCTCTCCCGCTGATTCTTCATGGTCTGTAGGCCAATTGCGCCTACGTGGCAGGTCTCCCAACGTCTGGGTAATGTCCTATTTGTGTTTTCGGATAGAATCAGAAGAATTTGCCGTGATGAGGACGCTAACGCTAAACATGCGAAGAAAAATCGGTTTCAGTTGAAATGTAACCAAATCGACGATGAGAACCCCACGAAGCCATCAAATTCAACACTACGAAATTTCAAGGAATTTCGCTGCATCGGACGTACCGCTCGTCGAACCGTGCATTGATGCGCGTGGCGGCTACGGACCAACCCGATTGATGGGCGTGGCGGCTACCGACTACCCGTGAAATCAGGATGCATCGCTGTCTTCTTTGGACGAGAACAACTCGCAAAAATTGCGGAGGAGGGACTTCGATCCCTCGGTTTCGAACCCGACCTCAATCTTCCGAAAATCAACAAAAAGTCACAAATCGAGCGCGGAACTACTCAAACACTATAATCAAAATCAAAATCAAAGGCGTCGATTCAACGACCAAGTATGGGGGCGCACTATTTCTCCATTTCGGTAATCTCGCAAGGTGATGTGAAATCGCAAAGCGACCACCACGAAGCCACCGTCAAGAACTCTGCGACAAGCAACACGGGTTACAAAAAGAGTGGTTGAAAAATCAAAATCAATATATGAGCTTTGCTACAACTGTTGCATCATAGTTTTTTTTTACAATGAGACGGCGAAGAAATGTTAAGGTAGGACAGTAATAATGGCGTTAAAATCTTGATTTCATTAAACAAGACAAATAAAATTAAGGGCAGTACGACCTCGGCACCCTATTAAGTCCTGTGGCTCAATAAGGCAACCTGTTTCACTCCTTTTTCAAGTGCAAGGCCTTCAGTGCCAGTCTCACCAACCATGCAGGCCTGTCGGTTGATCTCAGGAACGGGGGGGGGAGGGGGGGGCACTTCACCTTGCCCCCGATGAGAATCGTGAATCTGGCGATGTCGCGAAGTGGACACGTGCCCTTGACCAACGAAGGTCGCTCTCGTCGATTAATATACCTGATTCACCTAACTATTCTTGTTGCACATCTGAAAAATGTGGCATACAAGATAGAAAGAACAGGTCC
This sequence comes from Penium margaritaceum, assembly GCA_023375785.1. Taxonomy (NCBI): domain Eukaryota; kingdom Viridiplantae; phylum Streptophyta; class Zygnematophyceae; order Desmidiales; family Peniaceae; genus Penium; species Penium margaritaceum. The sequence continues at coordinate 104,532 of SZWC01007739.1, read as the reverse complement.
CATTCATAAGGTGCTCAACAATAGAAGTACCAAGGGATCGAAAGGACACGGCTACCGGAAATTCAATCTCATACCCATTGTCGAAGAAGTGTTGAAATTTTAGCAAATTGCTTAACATATTTTTTTTTATTTATTTATTATTATTTTTTTTTTCTGTTTCTAAAGATTGCCTGGTACTCGCTACCGAAGCACAAAGAATTACCTATTACTCGCACGATTTTTTTCGCTAGTCACTTTGTCTACGACATGTCTTTGCACTCTCAATGATGAATTTCTGCCTCTTCACAAAGACCCTTCCTATTACTCTCTCACTACGTTCAGTCGAAGGGTTTCATTACCTTAAGGCCCGCATTGCTATTCTTCGGGCTTCTATGAGGGCCGGAAGAAATTTTGAATGTTGAACTCGTTTACTTGTACTAGTTTGCAGGTTGGGCAACTATATGCAAAGTGCTTGGTTTGCGACTCATATAGACGCGAAAAGACAAGTCCAGATCGCGATGATGGTAAGTGCCTGTTTCGGTTGCCAGTAAATTTTATATTTCGACATCGGAATTTTATGTCTAGTTGATGCCTATTTTCAAGCCTCACATATGTGAGGACCTGCTATCGTTGGAAACCAGTCTCGCATGTACTGTTATAACGACCGAGTAGACAACGACGCTAATCATGGAGTCCTTTTGTTTTCCAAGCAGGTTGAAAAAATAGTACCCATAAATGACGCACCCGTGAGATGCATCAAGAATGCATCGTGCGGAATAAGCCGTCGTCCTCATTGGCCCGCGATGCATGTGAAATGTTCCTGATTCGTCATCGTATTGTGCTCAGTTTTTTTTTTACACATCTCACTGGTGGTGAGATGTGTGAGGAACCGACAAAAGAATCTATTACTCCATCCGTCGGTTTTGCTCCCCGTTGTCCCATGCGTGCAATTGACTAGTGTCAGCATGAGTGTTCTCCACCTCACACGGTCATCCGATAGGAGGGCGCTCCTAAGATAGGCCCCTCCGCACATCCAGGAAATGCTACGGCATCATCCAGGAACGACTTCCGACGGCAGGCAGTCCGCGTCAAGAGGGGGGTAGAAATGGGCAGCTCTCGCAAATCTCTCCTTGGAAGTTATATTGACAATTTTCAAGGCATTCAAGATGGCAGGACTGTGTTCCATTGAAATCGTTGTGATAGAATAGACAGGCAGTCTTCGACGGGCCAACTGGCTCTTTATAGTTGCAATGGTTGCGAACAGGCCTTCCCGTTGACCGCCGTCCAAAAGATGGGACACTTCACTGATGCCTCAATAAACTAGGCCCTTGTACTAGGAACCGAGGCCCATAGGTCAATTTGTCCTAGTATTAATCTTAAGCTTTCGAATGGAGATTAAAATTTGGGCTTCAATGTTCATGGAACATACAACACGGAGAAGGGCTCACTAGTGTGAACCGAGGTGACGGGGCACAAGCCCGGTCATCACAAATCAGCCTTGTTACCCAAGTCAGTAGAATCTACACTATTTCGAAAGGAGTGTTTGTTGGAAGTTTTCTATAGAGTCTGTGGCAAAGGCCACGGCTATGTCTGCGGCAGAGACCATGGTTACGTTTGTCGCATAGTCTGGGGCACATACAAATGCCCACTATCCCTGCCGTGAAGCAGTCCGACAACTCTAGACCAACCCTGAATTTTTGTCATGATCCAGGCTCGTCGAAAGAGGGGACGGGCAATTCAGGGTCGCCGCGGACCCTATGGAAGTATGTCACGCGACCGTGCTGCATACTATCGCAGAATGTTTGCCTCCAAACATGACCATTTTCTGCAATTCCGACTACAATAGAAGTCTTCAACCTATGAATACCACGGGGATTGGAGTCTAACTGTCACTCTGAGAGAAAAGTGGGTATTTCACCGGGATGGGGTTTGGGACAAAAGACGATTCATTGATGTGGGACGAATGAATGCTTTGTATTAAGCAGGAAGTGTACTTCAATGACAAGTGTGGAGTGACTCGAGCACATGAGAATGAGGCCGAGAATGAGAATGTGGCATACGTGTGGTCCTTGGCGCTTAGGCCGAGCGACGCATGTGAAGCCGTGTAGTGAGTGGTTGCTTCGAGAAGCTCCACCGAGAATTGAGGAAGCTTCAAGAGTATATACAGGTGCATCTTTATGAAAGTCTAGCGCTGTTGATCAATCAACCAAAAAAATCTAAACATCGGTTTAATTCGCAAAACTTATGTCGGCCTTCCTGGAAGGTGGTCAAACTTGTCAAAAACATCACCAGAGGTCAAGGCAGACGGCCAAAATTCTCGCAACAAAACAACGTAAAAATATTGAGGTCGACGCACGGTGGGCCATGATTGAATGAAAAAAATCCCCATTCACAAAGTTTGATGACTCATGTACTTCAGGAACACAACACTTCCCCCCTTCTAGCCGCGATGTCCCGGCGCATTGGCAGATGTAGGCCGATGACGAGGGTAATATACGTCGACCAAATGATCGATGTCTCGGAGGTTTTCATAGGGCTTCTAGCTATTGTCCGTGGCATCGTAGTTGTACCTCTTGACCATATACTTGGTCATTTTTCTGTGGCGTTGATGTCCGAGGATGTCTTAAATCACATACTCCGTATCTCCCTCCACTTGTACAGAATGTGGAGGTGCAACGTCTCTATTAGAGAACTGCGTGTTGGGGTCCCGGTAGTGCTCGAGCTTGCTAATGTGGAAGATAGGACGATTTGCCATGCTATCAGGTAGGCGAAGTCGAGCGACCATCGCGGCTTGAGCCCAATAGGGGTTTGCATTCGCTCTATTCTAAATGGTCCTAACCATCGGGGCTTGAGCTCCGCAAAGTCCCTTCTTTGTAGTTTTATGTTCGTTGAGCTAAGGAGGACGCGACGACCATCACTAAACACACCATTACTATGATGTCGTTTGGCTGCTCGCTTCATAGCTACTTGAGTCTTTGCAATAGTTTGCCATGTTTCCTCCCAAAAACTTGCAAGGTGCCTACGGAGGATGTCGACCACAGGATAGTGCTCTGAATTTTTTTATCTAACTGGTGTGGCACAAAGTTTGTTGTACACCACTTTGAAAGAGAATCTATCCATTGCGGTGGAAGTAACAGAGTTATATGCAAGTTTGAAAGTCAACAAATTAGCCGTACTATCGGTGTCGTAAGGCTCGCAAGAAGTCTGAAGAGTTGTTCGAGCATCTGATTGGTCCGCTCAGTTTTCCTATTGGTTTATGGATGGAACCTTGCTGATACCTGGATCTGACTACCATAACATGTCATCAATTTCCGCCAAAAACGGCTTGTGAAGCTGCCATTTCTGTTGATGATGATGGAATATGGCATGTTGTGCAGCCGCATGATCTGGTTTATACAGTCGTGTTGTTCCCTTTGCAATGACGGTGGTTATTGTCAGAATGAAATGCGAATTTTTCTAAAATCTGTCTACCAATGTGAGGATGGCATCATACCCTTCCGGAGTGGCGGACAATCCCGTTATGAAATCCCTGTTGATTTTGGCCCAAGGTTCCTTCAGAACAGGTAATGGTTGGAATAGACTAGGAGGCCGCGTGCGAGGAGAATTTTGTCTCTGACAAGTGTCGTAAAATTTTCAGAAGACCGCCATGTCTGTTTGCATCTTGTCCCACCAGTAGCAATTTGTCAGTTTCTTCAGTATTTTCTCCTCGCCAAAGTGTCCACCAGGACCGATGTCATGATATTCGCCGTAGCTCCTCGTTTGGTGAAACAACGACCTCGTGAGTATATTATTGTCATTAGTAAGGGTCGTCAAACAAAAACGTGCTCTTATCGTACCCGCCAAACTCCTCGTAACCTTTCACAAATAGCCTCGCAAGATACGGGTCTCGTTTGACAAGTAACGTGCTGATCTCAGCTATTAAATCTGGTTGTCAACTTAGAACATCCGCTATATTAGTTTTTTTAGGTCGATACTTGGTGTCATAGTCAAAACTGGACGCGAGAAACTCCATCGATCGAGTTTGTAGACGTCATAGTTTTGGCCGAGTCTTGAGATATCTTTGGGCGTGATCGTCGGTACAATCCATACATTGCCGGTATTCCAAGTAGCACCGCCATGTCTTGAACGTGTGTATGAATACGAGCTTTTCCTTCTCGTGTATCGTGAAGTCCAGTTTTGGCCCGCGTGGTTTTCGCGACATGTACGCAGTCAGTTGTTCTCCACCGCTATTGTCTTGGAGGAGAACGGCTCCGATGGCTCGATCAAACACGTTGGTGGCCATAATGTACTCCACCAATGGATCTACCAACTGTATGGTTGATGCCAAGGTTAGAGCATGCCTTAGAGAGTTGATCACTTCTTGTTTGTTGTCTCTCAAATGTTAGACTGGTCAAGTAATATGCTCGTTTACTACTTTATACAAGTATAGATGCTATTGGAATCAGAGGACAGTAGAAGGAGATACGGATTTTATCATAGAATATTTTGGGTCTTTTTGGATGGGAATCTTCCTTAGCTTCAACCAGATATTTATTTTGTATCCAACCCCTTGGTATATAAAGGGCCTAGATTGGTAGCGCATGCCCTTTACCAACTCCTGGAGACATGGGGAGCTATGCACTGCACAATGATGCACAAACTCACAACACAAGATTACCTTATTATGCCTAGCTTATGTGCATCCAAGATGGGAGAGCAACTACATCACTTCTCTACGAGGAGAGATCTACTTCAATCTTCTGATTGATGGAGATCTATGATCTGCATCAACCTATTCAGAGGATAAATTCTAGAAGAAGCCACGTGATGAAGAAACTTCACCATGAAGCTGGACGAAGCTTCCTTCATTATGAAGCTTCACCAAAGCTGAATTCAGAGTCAAGTAACATCATAAATCTTCATCGTGTGTGGTAGAAACAATCACCACTCTATGAAGATTTGGAGATTTGAATACATTGAGGTGTGTCAGGACCACCACCTTATGTACACGTGGTTCAGGCAAGTTGACCACCTTTGAGGAGAAGCTTCATCGTGTGTGGTGGCAACAATCACCTCTGGGCTTTACATTTATGAAGCTTCATACATGCAAAACCAGGAGGTGATTGTTGTCACCACAAACGGTGAAGCCTCTCCTCAAAGGTGGTCAACTTGCCTGGACCACGTGTATATAAGGTGGTGGTCCTGACACACCTCAATAAATTCAAATCTCTAAATCTTCGTAGAGTTCACTCTCCACCTCCAGTTATCTAGTCAAGAGCTCAATTCTATTTGGATGGAATCTTCCAGTTTTCCTTGTTGTAGTCCGCCTTATAGCAACTGCAACATGTACAAGGTCTTGCAAGCCTTGCGTTTGTGTGATGGTTCACACCTTAGAATTCGAGTGCTTCTGAATTAGAGACTAGTGGAGATCCTTCCAAGGATCATATAAGCCTGGTACTTATGTGCCAGCTTGGGAGGAGGTTGCAAACAAGTCTCTCAGATAGAGTAACCTCATTTCTCCAGAGCTTTAGACTTTAGCTACTAAGTCATCACCATCGTCTTGGCCCCTGAGGTCTTGACTGGAGTGCCCAAGTCAAGAATCTGCTAGAATTTGCTCTGAAGACCCCTGTAAGACTAGAACTTTCGTGCCAGCCTGGGAGGAGGACAACTGACTACCTAGAGGCCAGCCTGCCCTGAAGATGGTGGCCCTTCCAGGATCCTTGCTTAGATAGCCTAGACGGGCTAGCAAGAGATTTTCCCTTTTGGGATAGTAGTCAGTTCAGATCTTGTACATAATTGTTTTTAGGCTGACTCATACTTGTAATATGTATTTTGTACTATCAATCAAGAGATTAATTTTCTGTCATGTGTACATAATCTCTTTCTAAGCACCAAGATATCTGTACAAGCAACAAGAAACCTACACCTTGCTGTCACAAATCAAACCACTTTCGCTTTACAAACTCTGATACCTAATTCCACTTGATGGGTTTCCGGTTGAGATTGGAGAGAGGCACTGAAACTTGAGCATTGTCGTTTAAGAATCACTGGTAGTAGTTGTAGGAGCCCAAAAACACTTGGACGCACTAAGCATTTTAAAAGGGTCGGCCAATCAGCGACTGCCTCCACTTTATTTTAGTCCATGGTGATCCGTCCGCCGCCAATGATGTGGCCTTAAAACTTGATCGAACGATGACTGAAGTCGCATGTTGAGAGTTTTTATTCTTTTTTCTTTTCATACAATCTTGATAACGTTTTGTAGATGTACATTGCGCTCCTTTGAGGTGCACTTGTACACTAGGATGTCATCAAGATACACAACGACAAAGTTATTGAGGTACTGGCAAAAGATGTTATTCATTGCTACCATATATTTTACGAGAAAATTTGTGAGTCTGAACGACATGGCCGTGAACTCAAAGTGCCCGTATCTGGTATGGAATATTGTCTTCTTGACAACCTTATCGTATATGCGGATCTGATGATAACAGTTGCGTAGGAAAAACTCAGACCCTCAGAGTCGGTCGAAACGTTCATCTGCTCATGGGAAGGGGGTTTCGGTTTTTTTATGGTAATGTTTTTCAACGCTTGATAGTCCACGCACATTCGCATCTCTCTTGTTTTTTTTAGAGAAAAGTGATGGTGTTACGTAGGTTGACGTGGGGGTTCCGATGAACCCCTGACCGAGCATCTCATCTAGTTGCTTCTTGAGTTCGGTCAGTTTGTGTTCGCTCATGTCATTGGTCCCTTTCACCGTCGGTCTGCTGTCCGGCTTTAGATCTATCTGATGGTCGTCGTTTTGCTACGAAGGTAGTTCTTGGGGCATTTTCTGGGAAAAATCCATTTGAACTACGCGATGAGTGTTGCAAACTCCTTGGTATGGCTGCTAACCTCTCGAGTTTTGAGGCTGTTATCGTCGCCTCGGCAGCACGTCACTTGTCGAATGAGACCCGTACCTCGCGAGGTTGTTTGCGAAGGGTTACAAGGAGTTCGGCGGGTACGAAAAAACCAAGTTTTGGTTCCACATCTGCTATTGGCGATGGCGATTTTCTTGCAAGATTGTTGTTCCTCCAAACGAGGAATTACGGCCGATGCTATTAGAGAAATGCCACTACACCGGTTGAGGTGGACACTTCGGTGAGGACAAGACGCTCAAGAAACTGGCCAGATTGTACTGTTGGGATAAGATCCAGACGGACGTGGCAGCCTCTTGCAAATCGTGCGACACCTGTCACAGACAAGAATCTTGTCACACCCGCCCACGTGGTCTACTCCAACCCCTACACGTTCCGACAGAACCGTGGTCCGACATCAGCATGGATTTCGTGACGGGTTACCCGCCATCCCCAAGAAAGATGATGCCATCCTCGTCCTGGTGGACAGTTTTTCCAAAATATCGCACTTCATCCCGTCGACAATCACCGTCCCGGCAGAAGGAATAGCGTGGCTGTTTGTGAAACACATCGTACGGTTGTACAGATTGCCATGTACCATCGTCAACTATAGAGATGATCACTTCACAAGCCATTTTTGGTACAAACAAATGACACATTACGACAGTCGGGTCTAGCTGTCTACGATTTTCTATCCTTAGACTGATGGGCAAACCGAGCGAACCAAGTAGACGCTTGAAAAATGTCTCCTAACTTTATGTGAGCCACACGGTTCTGATTGGGCTACGAATCTGCCGACTTTCGAGCTCGCACACAACTCTACCACTTCCATAGAAATTGGTAAAATTCCTTTCGAGGTGGTGTACAACATACTTCCCGCCACACCGGCTGGATTACAAAGTCAGAGTAACATCCCCACCGTTGACATTCATCGCCAAGACTTCACAAGCATATGGGAGGAAACACGGTAGACCGTTGTAAAAATGCAAGCACCCGCAGAGCAGGCAGTCAACCGACATCACAATGATGACGTGTTCAACGATGACGACCGTGTCCTCCTCAGCTCCAAAAATTCCAAACTCCAATACCAGGACTTTGTGAAGCTCAAATTCGATGGTTCATTCCACATGAGATTGAGCGAGTGCAAACCCCAATCATCGCTTGACTTTGTCTCCCTCACAGCATGGTGATCCACCTTGTCTTCCACATCTGTAAGCCTAAGCACTATCGAGACCCCAGTCGAATCTTCCCCGTTAGAGACGTGGCACCTCCACTTCCAATACAAGTGGACAAAGATACGGAGTACGTGATTGAAGATATCCTTGGACATCGATGCCGTAAGAAAATGACTGAGTATCTGGTCAAGTAGCATGGCTACGACACCACACAGAACAGCTGGGAGCCCTATGACAACCTCCGGGACGTCGATCATCTGATCGATGGCTACTTTCACCATCACCGGCCTACGGTTGCTAATGCGTCTGGATGCCGCAACTAACAGGGTGGAATTGTTACGTCCATGACGTACATGAGTCATTGCGTGATGGTTAGTATGAACGATGCATCATCCACATCCAAGGTATCACAGCCATGTCTTGAATGTGTTCACGACTGCGAGCATCTCCTTTTTGTGCACCACGTAGTTAAGTTCCAGCTCACGTAGTTTTTGCAACATGCACGTGACCGGTTGTTCTTTACCGTCGTTGTTTTGGAGGAGAACGGCTCCGATGGCTCGATCGGACGCATTGGTGGCCATGATGCAGTCCACCGTTGGATCTGCCAATCGTAAGGCTGGCGCCAAGATCATAGCATTTTTTGAAGAGTTGAATGTTTCTTGCTCGTTGTCCCCTCCAATTCCACCCGGTGGTTTTCTGAATGATATCAGAGAGGTGCTAATACCCATGTGTAGTCCTTTACGAATCAAGAGTAGTAGTTGAAGAAGCCCAAAAATACCTCGACGTCCCAAACATTTGTGGATGTTGGCGAATCAATGGATGCCTCCACTTTTTCCGGGTCCACGGTGATCCGTGCGTCGCCGATGATGTGGCCCAAAAACTTGATCAAACAGTGACCAAATTCAGACTTTGAGAGTTTTCCAATGAAAAATTCTCTTTTTAAAATCGTGAGAAAATTTCGGAGATGTACATAGTGAACCTCCATGATGCGGCTGTATACTAACATGTTATCGAGACACACGATGCCAAAGTCGTCGAGGTACTAGCAAAAAATATTGGCCATCGCTGCCATAAAGGTTGCACTAGAATTTGTGATTTTGAACGGCATGATGGTGAACTCGAAGTGCCCATATCAGGAATGTTGCCTTCTCGACGTCCTTATCAGATACCCGGATCTAATGATAGGCGATGCATAGGTCAATCTTGCTGAAAATGCGGGCCCCTCAAAGTTGATTAAGAATTTCATCTGCTCACAAGAGGGGGTTGTGGTTCTTGATGGTAATATCATTCAACACTCGGTAGTCCACGCACATCCATATCTCTTTGGGTTTCTTTTTCATGAAAAAGGAATGGTGTTGCTTAGGGTGAATTGGAGGGTCTAATGAACTCCTGACCGAGTATCTCGTCTAGCTGCTTCTTGTTTCCGGTCAGCTCGTGATCTCTCATTCGATAGGTCCCCTTCACCGTCGGTCTGCTACTTGACTTAAGGTCTATTTGATGGTCGATGTTTTGTTGTGGTGGTAGCTGTCGGATAGGTCGTCGGAAAAATCCCCTACGAACTCCTCGATGAGTTCGCGAACTCCTTCGGTTCGGAAGCAAACATTTTAGGTGTCAAGGTCGTCAATGTTGCATCGGCAGCTACAATTTCTTCTACTTTCCCGGCTTCCACGTGGATGACCCACGCTTGGGGTCCGGGTTTCAGATATAATTGGCCACGTCCACATATATTGGTTGGCATTTTGTAGTTGCCACAACTTCGTCTGCTACTTCCACCTCTACTGCTTCTTGTCACTGCCACTGCTTCGTAGGTCGCTCGACCAGTGGTAGGTGTCCCATATTTCCATTAGTGTTGACAAAAAGAGCTCCGCTGCTCCAGTCAACCTGTGGATTGTGCTGGTACAGGAAATCTTGCCCAAGGATGATTTTGGGATCGCTCATTGGGCAAGGACCTCAAACCATTACGTCGTGTGGATCTCCGAGTTGCAGCTGGAGTCGTTCACAAAGTCAACAGATCTACAGTCACCCGTAGATGATTTTTCCTTCAAGCACTCCTAGTGCGATATGCAAACCTAGGTTCTGAACCATGTCGTTGCTGAAGAAATTATGAGAAGCTCCTCCATCTAGTAGTGCCAGCACCGTTCTGTGACTTTTACAACCCCTCGGTTGGACTCGTAGTAGTATCACCGGTTTTTTGTCCTTGTACCCCTCGTTGAGCTTTGCAATCTAAGGAACCCTTGTCTGCGGTGATGTGAGCCGCTCAGATGGGCGATCATTTGACGTAGGTTTTTTCGATCGGACAAGAGCCTCACTTTCTACACCTGTCCTTTGTTGTTTACCAAATCTTTGCTCTTTTTCTATGACTCCTCCCCCCCTCCCTTTTAGCCCATTGATGCCGCTTTCAAGTGTCACACGAGATATGACCCGGTTTTGCACAAATGTTGCCAAGCCATTGTGCTGATTGACAGCGTCAATCTCCATCGGAGACGAGGTTTCCACAGAATACAACTTCCCTCTCGCACAATAAGTATTGTAGCCATGATTGGGGTGCACTCCTGGACTGCTGACACAAACGTTGAAGTCTATACCATGCGTAGACTTCTCATTCAGCTTCCTAGAGCAAGCGAGGATAGCGCACACGAAGTCGCTCCACGTTTAGAGTGACGTGAGAGAGTCGTGCCATGTCGGGTTGATCTGCTAGAGAGATAGTACGCATGCAATCGATGATGTTAGAGCAGTCACGTGAGCCATAGATCCACCTCTGCTTGTCTCCCACTACTGTTAGGTGGCCTTTAGATCGGACCACCAACTCATAGTTGTGCCACACAAAAGCAAGGCTACGAGGTCAATTTCATTTTTGTCGTTGTTGACCCCAGCAGCGGGGAAGTACACCTCTAAACACGTGAGCCATATCCTGACCGTCGGTCCCTTGGAGTTTGTGGAATCGAACGGCTCACGGAGTATTGTTCTAATCTGGGATTCAGTAGAGAGTGCTCGGTGAACATTGCATTTTGCGCACAAGAAACAAGAAGCTCCTCCATCGTTGTTGGAGCAGATGGTTGTTGAGCCTCTCGAGTCTCGACAATTTCTGGTACATGTCTATGTTGATTTGCGCTTGTCTGCCGGTGCCTCCCATCGTGCCAGATGTCGACCCAACGGGCTGCGACGGAGGTGAAGGTTTTGCCGAGCTCGAGGGGTCCGTCACCGGATTGGCCGTCGGGTTCTTTGGTGCTGAACCATTCGCCACAAAATTTGCTGTTGCCGCTTGGTCCACCATCGTTCTTCCCGTGCTGTTTGTCCACCATCACGGGAGAACTCGCCCGGGAATGATGCTCATCGCCGGATCTGCTCGCTCCATTCATTTTTCCGTTGCGAAGTTTACGATCTTTCTAATGTGGAGATGCGCTCAAAACTCGTGCAAGGTTTTCGTCAGGTAGTTAATATGTCGGTCGCCCCTCCAGCGCCGATGCGCACTGTCACCTAGTGTTACGCCGAGCGGATCGTAGGTGGTTCAGAGGGATGAGGTACGGGACAAAAGACAATCCGGGTGTTTGGGACATATGGATGATTTGCATTAAGCAGTAAGTGTACTTTGATGACAAGTGTCGAGTGCATGGAGCAGATATACACATTGCCGAGAATGAGAATGAGTTATGAGTCAGGTCATCGGCGTTCGAACCGAGGGATGCGTGCGAGGTCGTGCCGTGACTGGTGGGTTCAAGAAGCTCCACCGAGAAGTCTGGGGGCTCCAAGCGACATCGAGAACTTGACCGAAAGATATCGAAACATCATTATGGTTCGCGACACTATGAGTGACCGTTCTGGAAAGTGGTTGAAGTTGTCAGAAACTTCTGGAACGGAACACCGGGGGTCGGGGCAGCTGGCAAAATCGTGAAAATGCTGATTACCCCATGTTTTGTCACCCGTGACCCTCATATACCCCTCCGTCCGAAAAATAAGCTCCATCTGCGCCTTCGTCGGAACAGGCCCCATCCACCCCTACGTCGGAACAGTAAGCCTCATCCGTCCCTTCCCTAGAAAAATAAGCCACATTCGTCCCGACCTCAGAACAATAAGCCCCATCCGCCCCTGATCAGTAACAAAAAGCCGCATTTGCTCACCTGTTTTTAGCATGCTCGAACAGGGATGCATGTCCCTGCTCGAGCATGGTGAAATCGGGCATGCGGTGCTTGATCGCGGCCCTCCATCACGGCCGTCGCAATGGAGGGCCGTGATCCAATTGAGGGGTGCAAGG
>SZWC01007739.1:57677-71074 GCA_023375785.1 Penium margaritaceum | reverse complement strand
CTCTGGCACAACTCTGGCACAACTCTGGCACAACTCTGGCACAACTCTGGCACAACTCTGGCAAAACTCTGGCACAACTCTGGCACAACTATGACACAACTCTGCCATAACTCTGGCACAACACTTGCACAACCCTGGCACAAGTTTGGCATAACACAGGCACAACACTGGCATAACTCTGGTGCAACTCTGGCACACCTATGGCACAACGTTGGCACAACTATGGCACAACTCTGGCACAACTCTTGCACAATTCTGGCACAAATATGGCACAACTCCTGCACAACTCTGGCACAAATTTGGTGCAACTCTGGCACAACTCTGGCACATCTCTGGCACAACTCTGGCACAACTCTGGAACAACTCTGGCTCAACTCTGGCACAGCTTTGGCACAACTCTGGCACAAGTATGGCACAAATCTGGCACAACTCTGGAACAAATCTGGCACAAATCTGGCACACCACTGGCAAAACTCTTGCACAACTCTGGCACAACTCTGGCAAAACTCTGGCACAACTCTGCAACAACTCTCGCACAACACTGGCACAACTCTGGCAGAACTCTGGCACAACTCTGGCACAACTTGGGCACAACAATGGCACAATTCGGCCACAAATCTGGTACAAATTTGGCACAACTCTGGGACAACCATGGCAAAAGTAAGGCACATCTGTAGCACAACTCTGGCACAAACCTGGCAGAACTCATGCCCAACTATGGCACAACGATGACACAACTCTGGGACAACTCTGGCAAAACTCTGACAAAACTATGGCAAAACTCTGGCACAACTCTAGCAAAGCTCCGGCACAACTCAGGCACAAATCTGGCACAACTCTGGCACAACTCTGGTAAAACTCTGGCACAACTCTGGAAAAACTCTGGCACAACTCTGGCACAACTCCAGAACAACTCTGGCACAATTCTGGCACAACTGTGGCACAGCGTTAGCACAACTCTGGCACAACTCTGGAACAATTCGGGCATAACTATGGCACAATTCTGGCACAAATCTGGCACAAGTCTGGAACAAATCTGGCACAGCTCTGGCACAAGTATGGCACAAATCTGGCACAACTCTGGAACAAATCTGGCACAAATCTGGCACACCACTGGCAAAACTCTTGCACAACTCTGGCACAACTCTGCCACAACTCTGGCACAACACTGGCACAACTCTGGCACAACTCTGGCACAACTCTGGCACAACTCTGGCACAACTCTGGCACAACTTGGGCACAACAATGGCACAACTCGGCCACAAATCTGGTACAACTTTGGCACAACTCTGGGAAAACTATGGCAAAAGTAAGGCACATCTGTAGCACAAATCTTGCACAACACTAGCACAACTATGGCACAACTCTAGCACAACTCTGGCACAACTCTGGTAAAACTCTGGCACAACACTGGCACAACTCCAGAACAACTCTGGCACAATTCCGGCACAACTCTGGAACAACTATGGCTAAACTCTGACACAATTATAGCACAATTCTGGCACAACTCTGGCAAAACTCTGGCACAACTCTGCGCAAATCTGGCACAAATCTGGCACAACTCCGGCACAACTCCGGCACAACTCTGGCACAACTCTGGCACAATTCGAGCATAACTATGGCACAATTCTGGCACAAATCTGGCACAAGTCTGGAACAAATCTGGCACAGCTCTGGCACAAATTTGGCTGAACTCTGGCAAAATCCTAGCAAAACTCTGGCACAACTCTGGCACAACTATGCCACAACTCTGGCACAGCTCTTGCACAAGTCTGGCACGACTCCAGCACATCTCTGGCACAATTCTGGCACAGATCTCGCACAACTTTGGTACAACTCGGGCACAAGTCTGGAACAACTATGGCACAACTTTGGCTAACTATGGCACAACTCTGACACAACTCTGGCACAATTCTGGCACAACTCTGGCACTTTGTTGGCATAACTATGGCACAACTCTGTCACAACTCTGGCACACCTCTGGCACAACTCTGGCACAACTCTGGCACGACTCTGGCACAACTCTGGAATTATTCTGGCACAACCCTGGCACAATTCTGGCACAACTCTGGGACAACTCTGGCACAACTCTGGCACAACTCTGGCACAACTCTGGCACAACTCTGACACAACTCTGGCACAACTCTGGAATTATTCTGGCACAACCCTGGCACAATTCTGGCACAACTCTGGGACAACTCTGGCACAACTCTGGCACAACTCTGGCACAACTCTGGCACAACTCTGACACAACTCTGGCACAACTCTGGCGCAACTCTGGTTTCACTCTCGAGAACTATGGCACAATTCTGGCACAACCCTAGCACAATTCTGGCACAATTCTGGCACAATTCTGGCACAACTTGTGCACAACACTGGCACAACTCTGGCACAACAGTGCCAGCACAATGCTGGCACAACTATGGCACAACCCTGGCACAACTCTGCCACAACTCTGGCACAAATCTGGCACAACTCTGGCACGACTACGGCACAAGACTGGCACAATGCTAGCACAACTCAGGCACAACTCTTGCACAGCTCTGGCACAACTCTGGCACAACTCTGGCACAACTCTGGCACAACTCTGGCACAATTTTGGCAAACAATGGCACAACTCTGGCACACATATGGCACAACTCTGGCACAACTGTGACACAACATTGGCACAACTTTGGAAAACTATGGCACAACTTTGGCACATCTCTGGCACAACACTGGCACAACTCTGGCACAACTATGGCAAACTATGGCGCAACTCTGGCACAAATCTGATTCAACTGTGGCACAACTCTAGCACAACTCTGGCACAACTTTGGCACAACTCTGGCACAACTCTGGCACAACTCTGGCACAATTCTGGCACAACTTTGGCAAACTATGGCACAACTCTGGCACAAATGTGGCACAACTCTGGCACAACTCTGGCACAACTCTGGCACAATTCTGGCACAACTTTGGCAAACTATGGCACAACTCTGGCACAAATGTGGCACAACTCTGGCACATCAATGGCACAACCCTGGCAGAACTGTGGAATAACTCTGGCACAACTCTGGAAAAAATCTGGCACAAACCTGGCACAACTCTAGCACAAATCTGGCACAACTCTGGCACAACTATGGCACAACTCTGGCACAATTCCGGCACAACTCTGGCACAACTCTGGCACAATTCGGGCATAACTATCGCACAACTCTGGCACAATCTGGCACCACTCTGGCACAACTCTGGCACAACTCTGGTACAACTATGGCACAACTATGGCACAACTGTGGAAAACGATGGCACAACTCTGGCAAAATTTTCGCACAACTCTGGCACAACACAGGCACAACTCTGGCACAACTCAGGCAAAACTTTGGCAAACAATGGCGCAACTCTGGCACAAATCTGGCACAACATAAGCACAACTCGGAAACAACTCTGGCACTACACTGGCACAACTCTGACACAACTCTCGCCCAACTCTGGCACAACTCTGGCAAAACTTTGGCACAACTCTTGCACAACTCTGGCACAACTCTGGCACAACTCTGGCACAACTCTGGCAGAACTCTGGCACAACTCTGGCAGCAACCTGGAACAACTATGGCACAACTCTGGCACAATTATAGCATAACTCTGGCACAAATCTGGAAAAACTCTGGCACAACTCTGCGCAACTCTAGCACAACTCTAGCGCAACACTGGCACAAATCTGGCACAACTTTGGCACAACTCTGGCACAACTCTAGTACACCTATGGCACAACTTTGGAAAAATATGGCACAACTTTGGCACAACTCTGGCACAATTCTGGAAAAACTCTGGCACAACACTGCTACAACTTGGGCAAAACTATGGCACAAATCTGGCATAACTCTGGCACAACTATAGGCAATACTCTGGCAAATTTCTGGCACATGTCTAGCACAAGTCTGGCACAACTCTGGCAAAACTCTGGCACAACTCTGGCACCACTCTGGCACAACCTTGGCACACTCAGACACAACTCTGGCACAACTATGGCAAAACTTTGCCACAACTCTGACACAAAATTTGCACAACTCCGGCACAACTCTGGCACAACTCTAGCACAACTCTGGCAGAACTCTGGCATAACCATGGCACAGTTGGCGCACAACTCTGGCACAACTCTGGTACAACTCTGTCACAAATATGGCACAACTCTGGCACAAATCTGGCACGACTCTGGCACAACTATGGCACAATTCTTGCACAACACTAGCACAACTCAGGCACAACTCTGGCACAACTATAGCACATTTCTGGCACAACTTTTGCACAACTCTGGCACAACTCTGGCACAACTCTGGCACAACTCTGGCACATCTTTGGCACAACTCTGGCACAACACTGGCACAACTCCGGCACAACTCTGGCACAACTATGGCACAACTCTGGCAGAACTCTGGCACAACTCTTGCAAAACCATGGCAAAACTATGGCCCAGTTGCCGCACACCTCTTGCACAACTCTGTCACAACTAAGGCACAACTCTGTCACAACTCTGGCACAACTCTTGCACAACTCTGGCACAACTCTGGCACAAGTCAGGCACAACGCTGGCACAACTCTGGCACAATTCTGGCACTACTCTGGCACAACTCCGGCACAACTCTGGCACAACTCTGGCACATCTCTGGCACAACTCTGGAACAACTCTTGCACAAATCTGGTACAAGTCTGGCTCATCTCTGGCACAACTCTGGCAGCACTCTGGTACAACTCAGGCTCAACTCTGGCACAACTCTGCGCAACTCTAGCACAACTCTGGCACAATTCTGGCTCAACTCTGGCACATATTTGGCACAACTCTGGCACAACACTGGCACAACTCTGGCACAACTCTGGCACAACTCTGGCACAACTTTGGGAAACTATGGCGCAACTCTGCTACAACTCTGGCACAACTCTGCGCAACTCTAGCACAAATCTGGCACAACTCTGGCACAACTCTCGAAAAACTTTGGCACAAATCTGGCACAACACTGGCACAACTCTGGCACAACTTTGGCAAACTATGGCGCAAATCAGGCACAAATCGGGCACAACTCTGGCACAAACCTGGCAGAACTATGGCACAACTATGGCACAAGTCTGGCACAACGTTGGCACAACTCAGGCATAACTATGGCACAGCTCTGGTACAACTGTGGCATAACTATGGCACAATTCTGGCACAACTCTGGCACAAATCTTGCACAACTCTGGCACAAATATGGCACGTCTCTGGTAAAACTCTGGTACAACTATGGCACAAATCTGGCACAACTCTGGCACAACTGTGGCAAAACTCTGGCACACCTTTTGCATAACTCTGGCACAACTCTGGTACAACTTTGGCACAACTCTGGCACAACTCTGGCACATCTCTGGCACAACTATGGCACAAATTTGGCTAACTATGGCAAAACTCTGGCACAACTCTGGCACAACTCAGGCACAACTCTGGGACAACTCTGGCACAACACTGGCACAACTCTGGCACATCTCTGGCACATCTCTGGCACAACTCTGGCGCAACTTCAACACAACCCTGGCAGAACTGTGCCACAACCCTGGCACAGCTCTGGCACAACTTTGGCACAACTTAGGCAGAACTCTGGCACATCTCTGGCACAACTATCGCACAAATCTGGCACAAATCTGGCACAAATCTGGCACAACGTTGGCACAAATCTGGCACAACACTAACCAAACTCTTGCACAACTCTGGCACAACTTTGGCAAACTATGGCGCAACTCTAGCACAAACCTGGCACAACTCTGGCACAACTCTGGCACAACTCGGGCACAACTCCGGCACAAATCTCGCACAACTCTGGCACTATTCTGGAACAAGTATCGCAAAACTTTGCCACAACTCTGACACAGCACTTGCACAACTCTGGCACAACTATGGCACAACTCTGGCACAACTATGGATCAGTTGGTGCACAAGTCTGGTACAACTCTGGCACAACTATGGCCCAATTCTTCCAAAACTCTGGCACAACTATGGCACAACACTGGCACAACTCTGGCACAAATCTGGCACGACTCTGGCATAACAATGGCAGAAGTCTGCCACAAGGCTAGCACAACTCAGGCACAAGTCTTGCACAACTCTGGCACAACTCTGGCACAACTCTGGCACAACTTTGGCACAACTCTGACACAATTCTGTCACAACTCTGGCTCAACTCTGGCACAACTGTGGCACAACTTTGGCAGAACTGTGGGACAACTCTGGCACAAATATGGCACAAGTCTGGCAGAACTCTGGCACAACTACGGCACAAGTCGCGCACAATGCTAGCACAACTCAGGCACAACTCTGGCACAACTGTGGCACAACTCTGGCTCAACTCTGGCACAACTCTGGCACAACTCTGGCACAACCCTGGCACAACTCTGGCACAACTCTGGCACAACTTTGGGAAATTATGGCACAACTCGGGCACAAATGTGGTACAACCCTGGCAGAACTGTGGCACAACTCTGGCACAAATATGGCACAACTCTGGCACAACTCTGGCACAAATCTGGTACAACTCTGGCACAACTCTGGAACAACTATGACACAACTCTGGCACAACTAAAGCACAACTCTGGCACAACTCTGGCAAAACTCTGGCACAACTCTGTGCAACTCTGGCAGAACTCTGGCACAACTCTGTGAAACTCTGGAAAAACTCTGGCACAACTCTGTGCAACTCTGGCATTACTCTGGCACAACGTTGGCACAACTCTGGCACAATTCTAGCTCAACTGTGGCACAACTCTGGCACAATTCGGGCATAACTATGGCATAACTTTGGCGCAAATCTGGCACAACTCTGGCACAACTATGGCACAGATCTGGCACAACCCTAGCACTACTCTGGCACAACTTTGGCACAACTATGGCACAACTCTGGCACAACTCTGGCACAATACTTGCACAACTCTGGCACAGCTCTGGCACAAATTTGGCACAACTCTGGCCTATCTCTGGCACAACTCTGGCACAACTATAGCACAGCTTTGGCTGACTATGGCACAACTCTAGCACAAATCTGGCACAACTGTTGCACAACTATGGCACAACTTTGGCTAACTATGGCACAACTCTAGCACAACTTTGGCACAATTCTGGCACAACCCTGGCACAACTCTGGCACAAATCATGCACAACTCTAGCACAACTCTGGCACAACTCTCACACAACGCAGGCACACCTCTGGCACAACTCTGGCACAACTCTGGCGCAACTCTGGCATCACTCTGGAAAACTATGGCACAATCTTGGCACAACTCTGGCACAACTCCGGCACAAATCTGGCACAACTCTGGCACAACTCTGTCACAACTATGGCAAAACTTTGCCATAACTCTGACACAACTCTTGCGCAACTCTGGCACAACTATGAGGAGGAGTGATCCAAGGCTGAGTCGGTGACATAGATTGAGCTGGAGATTGCACAGGATGTGGTAGAGAGATTCGGAGAGGCAGCAGAGACTATTGGTGACCTGGCGACGGCCTGGGCAATAGTAGCAGCTATGGAGGTGGCAGGGGTTGCAGTAGAGACACCCCCTTGGTGCCCTGTTGCCGGGTTGGTGCGCCACACTCTCATTGTTTCTGCCAGTCCGTCGGCCGATGGGGGGATGGAGTGCTTGCCGACGACCCTAGGACACCACAGGATGGATGTGACGGATAGTGCTGGGCACCGAGAGTATGTGCCCGACCGCCAGGAGGAGGGAGATGTCCTTTATGAGGACGACTGGTCCGATGTGGAGTGGTCAGACACAGATTCAAAGGCAGACGTGGAGGCACATTGCGTTGTCGTATTCGCAACAGCCACCGTACAACAGGCTACCGACGAGTGCATGGAGGATGTGCACACACATCGTGAGGCAGATGAGGGGTCTCCACAGGGTGCGCGTTTGCGACGAGCGGACCTCCAGCAACAGGTGGATGATGTGCTGCGCACCAGGGGTCGGAGGGAGCACCACGACACTGGGCCCACCTTCGATGACCGCGACGATGCCACGGATGTAGATGTACCTACAGATGCCGACGTAAGGCCAGCGGCTGACGGCCGAGCGACATGTGTGTCACCAGCAGCAGGTGCCTTCACAGCATCCATTCCTACAGCCCCATACGATCTACGTGGTGACTCATTGTGTGGTGCCCACACCCTGCCAGTAGCTCGTGGCCAGGCAACACTTGAGTCGTCGAATGACGCAGAGGACCTCGACGTGTGCACGTATATGTGGCCATGGGGGTACCATGCTCCCTCCTCAAGGTTTGTGTTGAACGCAGCCATTAGCTTTACTCGTGCTGTCATCCTATGCAGCATAGGGGGAGCATTGGTGTGTGGGCTTTGACCTGACACCCTTACGAGGAAAGCATGGATAGTTTGGGTCTGACACGATGCTCTGGTCCAGACTATGGTGGTCGAGACCCGCACACGTGGTTAGTTGTACCGGTGTGACGTGGAGACCCATTGCCTCCATATGTTATGTATGCTCCATGCATGTGATGACGTGTGGTTGAGACCCAGACCCCCAGAGACATGTTCCAGGGTCATGAGGAGACCTTGTTGTTCTATACCCCTTGTATGATGTTTGGCATATGGGTGATTTATGTCTTGCATGGTCGAGACCCGGGCACTTGGTGAGTTACACCACTGTCACGAGGAGACCTTGTGTCGTGGTTGGTGTTTACGACGGACAGTGAGTGTAGCCCCTCTGCAAGTAGGGTGAGGCACCGTGATTGATTGGCTCTCCCCATGGTTGGTTTTGCAAGAGATCCATCCCTACCTTCACTCACTCATTATTGTGGTGACGACTTTGTCAGCCAGGGAAAGTGTTGGTTTGTATGGCTTCCACCCGTCACGAGCGGCGGCCGCGGTAATTATCCGTATATCCCGTAATGGTGGTATGGAGCAACAGTATTGGAGAGCATGACGACATGATCCCTGATGCTGACCCAGCAGGTGCCGGAGCACCGACGGGTGGTGGCTCCACCCACCAGTAGCTGCCAGACAGCTGCCACGGCGTCCTGGGTGTTTCCTGGGATGCTTTGCAGTTTTCTTGTAGTCGCTAGAGTCTTCTCGGTGGATTGGCTTCTGAGCCTGATTTGCATGTTTTGCATTGTATGTCCACTGATTGATGCCGGACCTGTGCGTGTGACCAGTCATAGCATCTGGCTCAAGATTCTACATCTCTAGGTTCAGACGATATTGCGTTTGGATGCCTATGCACAGAGTTGCGACCATAACAGTGGATTTGGGCTGGTTTTAGGACAAACTGACACTACTGTTGTCGTCACTCACCGTGCGTCCCGGCAGATATTTATGTTGTGTACTTGTCAGTTGTCATTCTCTCTTTGCAATTATATTCAACTTGAACTTCCTGACACCCTTTATGTGTCCCTACCCAGATCCTTGCAGTTTTGTGCATGACCTGTAACTTTCATCACACACGGACTCAACACTAACGCTTAGTTAAGTGGCAAGCGGTTAGGAAGGTTCCGGGAAGTTTCTTAGCTCGAGCGGTGGTCCCATGCCTGGAGCAGTTGGACGGGGTGGTTTGAGGGTTAGAGGCCATCAAGCACCACGGTTTGGGCCTATTCCGCCAAGGATGCCGTCCTTTGTGCTCCATTGAAAAAGCACAAATAGGGCGAAAATAGGGCATGACTACGTTTTACAAAGGGAACAAGTGGTACGTACCGAGGATGCATCTAGGGTGCAACTAAAACACATTTAGGACGGAACAAGGACACAAGTACTGCACTTTTGCAATTATTTACACATGATTTTACGAACGTGTTTCTCTGTCTCCAGGTTATTTCAGCAATAGGAAACATGTCTCTCACTTGTGGAGAAAGGTGCAGTTGCACCAAGTGTAGGGCAATTACCCAACAGGGGGGAAACAAGGGCTCTACTCTGACACATTTTGGGTTCAAACATTGCATACCTTGGGCACAACTAGGGGCGGACTTACAAGTTGCCCCTATTCTCACTCGACCATGTCTGAGACGCCCCCATTCTGAGAAAAATGTCTACGTCGTCCCCATTCTGGAAACTTATGGCTACATTGCCTACACGTTCGGTGCTTCGGGGAATCATGGCTAGGACGCCCACTACGGATGAAATATTATCGACGTCTTGCCCCCAATTTAAAAGGTGAAGGCAAGGTGACAATAATTTTTTGTATCGCACATTGAAAATCAGTTTCAATAAAAGCATGCCGAACACCATTCCGGACACAAGGTCCGTTGATCCATCATCCAGACTTGCTCGCATGGTTGTTGTCGACTTTTACAGGTTACGGGTTAGACATTGTATAAATATATTATTAGCTCATAGGGCATCTCTTACTGCAGAGGAAATGTCGACCATATTAGATTATAGAGCTTCCTTTGCCTTTCCAGACGAGGACGCAGAAGATGCCACGATGGACGTACGAGCATGGACAGCGAAAGCTGCCCATGCTCGTACGCCCATCGCAATGTTTCGTGGATTCTCTTTCAAACAGGATCCCGGAAGTCGTTGTTACAATCCCATCTAGGGACACGTACATTCGAAAAAACAGACCATCGAGGATGCGAGCTAATAAAGAACACCGAGCGAAAACAACGGTTTCAGGTTACAAAAAAACTTTGTTTAGCCACGAGAGCGGGTTTTCATGCGTGATGCTTTTTATGTGGATTGGACCTCGATGACATATCGCACTGAAACACGCCCCGACTGCCTACTGATCAGGTTCGGGTGAACTATGCCGGTCAACGCCTACAAAAAAGCAAAGTTACGTGCACACAACCATCTACGATTAAAGACAATTGTATCCCGTGGACGGGCAAAGAATAGAGAATTGTCACCAAACGTTGTACCTATGCAAATTAAGTATGAGTATGAAACAAATGAAACATAAAAGGCCAATAAAGAATATCCATATGTAATGCATATGTACATGTACATGTACATGTACATGTACATGTATATGTATATGTCTATGTCTATGTCTATGTATATGTATATGTATATGTATATGTATATGTATATGTATATGTATATGTATATGTATATTTATATGTATATGTATATGTATATGTATATGTATATGTATATGCATATGCATATGCATATGTATATGTATATGTATATGTATATGTATATGTATATGTATATGTATATGTATATGTATATGTATATGTATATGTATATGTATATGTATATGTATATGTAGATGTATAGGTATATGTATAGGTATATGTATATGTATATGTACACGTATATTCATATGTATATGTACATGTATACGCATGTGTTTTTATGTGTATATTGATGTGTATGTATATGTTCATGTATATGTGTATGTATATGTATATCCACATGCATATGTATATGTATGCATATAAGTGTATGTGTACGTGCACTTAGATGTATATGTACATGTAAATTGTTGTCCATATGCATATGCATGTGTACATATCCATGCATATGAAAGTGAGAAAGGGACTTCTTTTGCTTTCTTCTCGTAGCGGTTCCGCGTCGTCCACATCTTCGCAGGGTTTGGTTGTGTCGCGGCGACGGGGCATGCTGGGGCGTGCGGGGTGGGGGGTGGGGGGGGGGGGGGGGGGGGGGGGGGGGGGGAGGGCACTTGCGGTTTGTGAACAAACCGGAAGTGTTGGACAGTCGTTTAAGCTTTTCCTTTTGCGCTCGCCGATTTCCTTTCCTGCGGATGGATCAGCTGAGGCTGACGAGCGAGGACCAGAGGGAACGTCTCGTTCGTTCAGTGATGCCATACGTACAAAGGATGACGTCCTATCAGGGCGTCGCCAAGGTCGTCATCCGTAAACCCAAAGCCTTGAGATTCCGTTAATACAACAGGGGTAACATAGCCATAATTCTCAGAATGGGGGCAAGCTAGGTAACTAATAAAAAAATGGGGGCAGCGGAGCCGTTTTTCTTAGAATGGGGGAGTCTCATACATGGTCGGCCGAAAACAGGGGCGATCTGGAAAATTGCCGCACAACCAGAGCGCACCAAAGCTGCAACTAGGGCACAACCAGGACAGAACACCGGTCAAAAGATTACCTCTGTGAACGAGAGTTGAAGCCAACCATTCAAAAAGGCACATTTGCATCAAATACTTCAATGTCTCATCTTCTTGCTTTTAAATACAAAAACTTCTTTGTGCAAACAAAAAATGGCAGGCTAAAACAGCAAGCTAAACCGACTTCCTACTACAATGCATCTCCATTCCCACCAACTATGTTGCAGTCTTGCAAAAATGGATGGTTTGTGTCCAAATATTTGAGCCACAGATGCCGGAACTTGCCCATGGCAATCTCTAGCCACGGCTTCATGTTGCCGTTGTAGTGCACCACAGCGGCTCTGCACCAAAGAGAAAGCCATGCCCGTACACAGAACACCACCAGCTTTTATTGGAAGTTGAAGAGACAAGAGGCAAGGAAGGGGTGCCGAAACTGACGAACATACATGCGGCAAAATCGGGACAGCATCACACTTCCAGCTGGCGCCACACATGCCCATGAATGGAGTCATGCCAGTCTGAGCCTCAGATGCCTGCAACGCGAGGAGCCAGCTCCTGGCGTTGCAGGAGCTGGCTGCAGTCTTCATGATGAAGACTGCAGCCTTCCATGGAAGAGCAGAGGTGCACAAAAAAGACGAGGGGACACGGCTGACTGAGTGCAGAGCGTGGACCTGGCACTCACGTATGCACTTCGTCCATGTCTAGGTTGGGGTTGTAGCCGAGGCCGAGCACATGCCACCGTTTGTCCAGCGCGTACGTCTTGTTGTAGAACGTGATGAGGCCGGGGGGCAGAGTGCCCAGCTTCCACAGCGTTCGATCCTCGTTCTGCGCATGCATGCGCATATTCATGTGTATGTGCATGTGCATGTGCACATTCATGCGCATATGTGTGCATGTGCATGCGCATGTCCATGTGAATGTGCATGTGCATATTCATGCGCATATACATGTGCATGTGCATGTTCATGTTCATGTGCATGTTCATGTGCATGTGCATGTGCATGTGCATGTGCATGTGCATGTGCATGTGCATGTGCATGTGCATGTGCATGTGCATGTGCATGTGTATGTGCATGTGCATGTGCATGTGCATGGCCATGTGCATGTTCATGTGCACATGCGTGCACATGTGCTCATCTTTGCAACATGGTCTGTTTCAGTTCACCTGCATGTCCATGTGATTGTCAGCACTCATGCGCACACAGGCAAGCACACGAATGCAACTTCAGGAGCTCGCCTCTGGCGAGCATGTCCTCCTGTCCTGCATGGGTGCAGGTGTGGAGCCATTTTGTGCTCGCTATCCTTTCTCTCACACACGCACACACGTTAAATAGGGACGGTAGAGTACACGTATACCCCCCCCCTTC
>SZWC01007738.1:100273-115273 GCA_023375785.1 Penium margaritaceum | reverse complement strand
AATGAGCAACAATGGGAGACCCCAACAAGTTCTAGCTCCCCCCCCCACTTGTGTAGAACTTGTTACTCAGCTAACTACCCAATCAGAAAATAGTGCTAGACCTATTTTCTGGCAGGCAGGGTTGTCTCGGCGAGCCCTGCCAGACGCCCGACAGCCCAAAACCCGGGCGTCGTCCGTTTTGCCTGAAAAGTGGTCCATACCATAATACCGACGCTGTGAACGCAGTCGTGCGGTCAGAATCAGCTAGAAAAATAGCTACAAGAAGTTATGGCTGCACCAACCCAGGCAGTGCCTATGACAGTCAACGATGCCAAACAGGACCATACAACAGGAGACATGGACCCTAGGCATCGCATGATGCTGCAAACACAATGCCACAGCCAGACATATTGCTAGGTGCATGTAGACAGCATCTGTAGTGGCAGTGACCGCCGGCAGCCCGACCACCGAGGAGGCCTACCGATGGAGCTGAGCGCATCGCCAGAGGAGGAGGTTCCAGCAACGGGTGAATGGGCCTCAACGTGCGTCGGCTCCACTGAGCGACACTCCAGCGGCATCAAGTCTCGCTGTCAGTCATTGGCACGCTGATGTACACAAGTTGGGAGGACACAACACAGTGCAATGAGAGATGCACAAAAACCAACAATCCCCCATGACTCATAGGCGTAGTGCACATGTGCGGGCGGAGACACAGTCAACGACCGAATTCCCCCAGGCCAAGTAGAGATGCAAGGAGGGACAGAGAGATTCACTCACGAACGCACGCCGAATGAAGTCAGAGCTTTCTTGAACGAGTCGCGCTTCAGTGCTTTGGTCAAGAAGTCAGCCAACTGCCGTGCTCTCTCAACACACACGATGCTGACGCTCCTGTCATGCAACAACGAACGCACATAGTGATATTCAACATTGATGTGTTTTGTGCGTGTGTGATGCACGTCGTCATTGTCGGCGATGGCCATGGCACTCTCATTGTCACAGTGCAACGTGATGGATTACACGGACCGACGCAACTCGGACAACAGATGATGCAATCACACACTCTCACAGACGCCTGAGCCAAGAGCAACGCACTCAGCCTCAGCAGTGCTACGTGCAACGCATCCCTGCTTGCCACTACGACAGGACACAGCTATGCCGCCAATCAGAAAGATCCAGCCTGTGCGACTCTTACCGTCGGACTGCCGGCCCAGTCAGTATCGGTGTAGCCCACCGCAACAACAGACGGCCGACGGTGGAACATGAGACCTCGCCGAGGAGTCCAAGCAACATAGCGTAGTACTCGTATCGCAGCCTTGTAGTGGAGGTGACACAACTCCTGAGAGAACTGGGCCAGGAGGTTGACAGCGAACGCCATGTCTGGGCGCGTCGTCGTCGCCAGGAACATCAGTGACCCGATGACTCGCATGTATGTGGTCACGTCAATTGGATCCCACATAATGGCTGGGTCAGGGCTCTTGAGTTTCGCCTGGCCATCGGGTGACATGGGTGAGGATGCATAGAGGGCCTTGCAAAGTCGCAAGACTCTCCTAGTGCCATCGTCGAAGCCTGGGGGCTGCACCATGTAGAGCTCCTCACCCTCCAGTGAACCATGGAGAAAAGCGTTGCTCACGTCCATCTGATGCAGCTCCCACCCGTGCTGGGTGACCAGACTGAAGAGTGCCCGACTAGTGGAGAACCAGCCAACTGGGGCAAAGATCTGGTCGTAATCGACCCCAGGAATCTGGGCAAACCCCTTGGTTGTAAGGCGGGCCTTGTACTTGTCCAAGGACCCGTCGGGCTTCCACTTGTGCCGAAAGACCCACTTGGCGCCGATGGCCTTCCGTCCTGGGGGAAATTCGACGAGGTCATACACGTGGTGCTGTCGGATAGCGGCGAGCTCAGTGGCACAGGCAGCGTCCTAGTGTGCGACCTCAGGAGAGGCTTGTGCCTCACGTAGGGTGTCTGGGTCCTCCGGGCGTGTTGCGAAGCGGACTGAGAGAGCGTTCGCAATTCGAGCCCCATGTGGGATGCGCGCGAGTGCAGCCGCGGCAGCATATCGATGCTCATGATGAAGCATGACGTAGCCAAGTGCGGAGCCCGGGTGAAGGTCTGCAATCATGGCCGAGGTGGTCACGCCGAGGGCCTTGGTGCCATGATCCCCACTCACGACCCTAGGAGTGGAGGAGACACGTGGAGCAACGGGGGGTCGAGGCACCACGGAGCGCGATGCGACGGTGTGCGTGCTCACGGACGGTCTGGGTCGGAGGCTGCCGCTTGGGCCACGCGTGTGCGTGGCAGGGCAGGTGACACCACTGAGTCCGTCGGGCTGGTGGAGGTGGACGGGGTTGCTGGCCCAGAGGGGCCCACGGATACATCCGGGGCTGTTGGCCCGGAGGAACTAGCGGATGCGACTGGAGCTCCTGGCCCGGAGGAACTAGGGGACGCGACTGGGACTGCTGGCCCGGAGGGACCAGAGGACGCGACTTGGGCTGGTGGCCCGGAGTAACCAGCGGACGCGGCTGGGACTGCTGGTTTGGAGGTAACAGCAGACGGGACTGGGGTTGATGGCCCGGAGGGACCAATGGACGCGACTGAGACTGCTGGCCCGGAGGGACCAGCGAACGCGACTAGGACAACTGGCCCGGAGGGATCAGCGGACGCGACTGAGGCTGTTGGCCCAAAGGGACCAGCGGACGCGACTGGGACTGCTGGCCCGGAGGGAACACTGGACACGACTAGGGCTGCTGGCCAGGAGGGACCAGCGGACGCGACTGGGGCTGCTGGCCTGGAGGGACCAGCAGACGCGACTGAGACTGCCGGCTCGGAGGGACTAAGGGATGTGTCACCCGGAAGCGGCAGGTTGGAGGACAGACTCACCACTCCCCCACGTGACGGGATAGACACGGACGAGCCGGAGTAAATGAGGTCGTGAGGAAATAGGTCCTCGAAGAAGAGGGTGTCCTGGGACTCAATGATGTAGTGCCGGGAGGGATCCTAGAAGCGCCAAGTCTTGGACTGACAAGAGACACCAAGGAAGGTGTAGGGACGTCCGAGGGGCGAGCTTGCCGCCCTGCTGTGGGACGGGCAGCCACACAATGGCCATGCAGCCCCAGACGCGAGCCGGGCGGAGGTCAGCTCGCCGACCACACCAATGCGGGTACGGTGTGGACTGGCGGGGAAGGGGACCGTGGGGAATCCGGTTCCAGACCCAAGTCATGTAGGCCATGGAATCAAAATAGAAGCCCTCGGAGAGACCAGACTCGACCCGCATGGTGCAAGCGGCGTCGGCCATAGTACGGTTCCACCGTTCGGAGACACCGTTCTGGGCAGGTGTGTAAGGCGCGGACGTTTCATGGCGAATTCCACGAGAGGCGAGAAAGGTTGCAGCCTCACCCAGGTACTCACCACCACAATGGGAGTGAAAGCTGCGGAGAGAGCGGCCGCACTCGCGCTCCGCAAGGACAAGCCAATCCTGGATGGCATGGGCAATATCGCTCTTTTGCCGAAGGAAGAAGACCCAGCGGAAGTGAGAAAAGTCTTCAGTGAGAGTGAGGGCGTAGCGACCACACTCGCTGACGGACTCGGTGGGGAGAGGACCCATGACGTCCGAATGGACAAGGTCAATGGCAGTGACGGACTGAAGGCTGAGCTCAAGACCAGGGACGAAGAGGACATCAGTCAAAAAGACGTCACCGGAGGGACCACGAAAACGAACGACGCCAACACCACGGACAGGTAACACCTGGCCAGAGCCTGTCCGGACACCGGAAACATCACCTACAAGACCGAGCATAATAAAGGCCCCATGATAGGCCGTCACGTGTTGTGTGGCCCCGAGGTCGATGATCTAGGTCTCAGCAGGGTCTTGGATTGGGGTTGCAAGATCACTGACAGCCACATGGCAACAAGCAAGGGACGCGGGCGCGGTGGAAGGAGGTGCGAATCGAGATTGCCAATCGTCAAGCCAAGCAACGTCGTCTTGGGAGGGGGTAGCGGAGACCATGAGAGACGACAAGATAGACGAGGAAACGGTGCACGACCGTAGCTTAGTCTCAGTCATGCAGGGTTGGACAGGGGAGCAGGAAGTGATGCAACTTGCACTTCCCCGGGGAGGAGGGCAAGGCAGGCCAAGCTAGAGCGCGATGAACTGCTCAATTGGCGCTCACGGGAGGATGGCCGGGGAGTGTAGATGGAGAGCGGGCTGATAGCGCCAGAGCCGGGGTAGAAGGAGGACGGCGCCGGCGGCGACGGTTGTGGCACTGGTGTCTGCGGGACCGGCGAAGCAACCGGAGTGGTGGAGCTATTGGACGAGGCGGAGGTGTCAAAGGTGGCGACAGTCACGGCGGCAGAGGCGAGACGGCACTCGCACTGGCGACGCATGGTGGCGATGACGCGGGCCTCATCCGTCAGTAGAGGGTACGTGTACAACCCGTGCCCGTGCTGGCCACAGTTATGGCAGACCAAGCCGCCAGCGTTGGACCCGGTCGACGACTGTTACTGCTGCTGTTGCTGACCTTTGCCTTTCTTGTTCCAACGCTTCTTCTTCCCTGACGAGGATTAGGTAGCTGCGATGGGGGGAGGCAAGGGCCACGGAGGCGACGGCAAGGGAGGTGACGGCAGGGGAGGCGACAGCCTTCGTGCGCTGGAGTCGGGACTCCAAACGGGCTTCCTCAATGCGGAGGAAGAGCTCATATGCCCATGGCATGAGGGTGCCCTGGGCTGCCATGGTGGAGAGAACGTCGTGAGGGTAGTGGATGAAGACGTCCGCATACGCTTCGGTGGCACCGCGCTTGATGGTGAGGAGCGCGGCCAAAGGGGGTGGGGCAGTGGTCCCAAGGCAACGAAGGATGTCCTCCGCCCGCTGCCAGTAGGAGGTGACCGTCTCGGTCTCCCCCATGTGCAGGGAGTTGAACTCCCGTAGCAAGCGGCTAGTCTCAGCGTCGCTGGACAGGCAATGGGGACAAGTGAGAACATACCACACGGCTATAGGGTCTGGGGTGGCGTCAGTGGTGAAGTCGCCCAAGAAGGGCTCAAGGGCGTGGCGGGAAGCCAGAGGGGCGACAAGGACAAGAGCCCGGACAACACGACCAGTGTCATGCAGCTGGTCTGCCGGGGTGGCATCATATGGCAGGGTGTAGTATGCCCATAGGCCCTCACCCTGTGCCCAGATGCAGAAGCTGAGCTCCCAGCTCCGGAGCTGCTCATTGGCCTGAAGCCGCGGCGTCAGCGTCTCAAAGTCCTTTTGCCTGCGGCCGGCACCCAGAGTGAGGCCAAGGACGGAGGTCAGTGTCTGCCGCTGGCGCACAGTCTGCTGCTGCGCCATGTATAACGTGGCAGCAGACACAGCTGGGCTGGCGTGCCCTAGAGGGGAGAAGGACGAAGGCGCATAGGGGACATACTGGGAGACTAACGGTTGCAGTGCCGCGAGCTATTGCGTCAGGGCGGCAAGCTGTTGCTGAAGAGAAACGAGGGGGTCAGGGTTGTCGCCAACGATGTCAGAGGGCTGTTGGCACCGCTGCTCCTCCTGCTACTGCTGCTGCTTCCGCAGTTGCTGCTACTCTTGCTACTTCTGCTGCTCCTGCTTCTCCTACTGTTCTTGGTGCTCTTGTTGCTACTGCTGCTGCTGCTGTTGGTGCTGCTACTATTGCTGCTACTACTCTTGTTGCTACTACGGTTATAGCTGCTACTGTTGTTGCTGCTGTTGTTTCTACTGTTGCTGCTGCTGCTGTTGCAGCCACTATAAGAAAGGGAGGGTGGGGGTCCCCCCAAAAGAGGAGGACCCCTCCCCAGTGGGGCTACCAGCCATGGTGTGAAGCCCTTTGTGTTGTTTCTTTTTCTCTATGGGGTGCTATCGTTAGCAGTATCGTCTGCTGAGGGCGTTAAACGTCCTTCCTATCCTTAAGATTACTTCCCCCGTCCCTTGACTCCTTCTTTGGTTTTTTTTGTGTGCGTTGATGAAATCAACAGTGACATCAGTAGTGACATAAATAGCGGGATGCTGACATAAGCAGTAGCTATTGTTGGGACCGCTGTTACAGCTGTTGTTACTTCTACTACTGCTACTACGGCTGCAGCTACTGTTTGTTGCTGCTACGGCTGCTACTTCAGTTGGTGTTGCTGCTGTTGTTGCTGCTGCTACTGTAGCTGTTGCTAGTATTGCTGCTGCTGCCGTTGCTACTACTACGACTGTTGTTGTTGCTGCTACTGCTGCTACTACTGTTGCTGCGACTGCAGTTGCAGTAGCAGTTGCAATACCACTTGCTGCTGTTGCGAGCTGCTGCGGCTGTTGAGGCTGACAACAGCGTGAACGAGGCAGGTGGGGTGGTGGAATTCTGTTTTTGCTCTTTTTTTTTCCCTTTCTTCCTCGTCTGTCACAATGGACAACTACTCGCTATCAGGTGCAAGCAGCGGGCTGCTGCTCACTGGCAGCGAGCTGCTGCTCGCTGGCAGCGGGCAGCTGCTCGCTGGCAGCAGCGAGCTGCTGCTTGCTGCTCGCTCGCTGCGGGCAGCGAGCAACAGCAGCAACTACATGCAGCTGCTCGCTACAGCGACTGTTGCGGCTCGCTGCTGCTACAGCTGATGCAACCTGCTACTGCTACTGCACGTTACTCCAGCTGCTGCTTTGCCGCTGCTGCTGCTACTCGCTGCTGCTGTGGGCTGCTGCAAGCTGCTACTGTACGCTGTTGCTCCTGCAGGCTACTGCTGCAGGCTGCTGTTGCTGCCAGCTGCTACTGCGGGCTGGTGTGAGCTACTGCTTCTGCCTACTGCTACTGTTGCACGTAGCTACTGCTGGCTGCTGTTGCCACTACTCGCTACCGTTGCCTACGGCTGCCGCTGCTGCAAGCTGTTGCTGCTGCTGCGTGCTAGTGCAAGTGCACCTGGGTGACGTTGCCGCGTGCGTCGTTGCCCGCAGGTGTTGGACGCGGCCTGCCGCTCACGTCTTTGCGTCACGTGTGGGGATCAGTGCTGCCGAAAGAATTTTGACAGTGTTTCCCCTGGCCCAATGGCTGTGGGAAAAAACTGACGCCGCCACCAGGCGGGTCAATGCTGCCCGAAATAATCCGGCAACATTTCCCTTGCACTGGCGCGTATTGGGGCCCGCCAACGTTGTCTTGCACCTGTACGCCAGTCTTCTGCTGCTGCTACTACGCTCTGGCTCTGATACCAAGCTAGAAACCTAGGCAGCACGTTGGGGTAGCATGCGTTGTCGATGCAGTGTGCTGGCTTCCACACTCGTTGCTTAAGTATACTGCCCCCTCAGTCTGCTGCTCTAGAGGCTTAGTATGGAAGCTCTGGGTTTGTTAGTCAAAAGTGCGCGCGCCAGTGTTAGCGCCAGAAAGCAGCTGAAAACTGAAAGTAACTGATTAGCAATGAAGAATGAGCAACAATGGGAGACCCCTCCAAGTTCTAGCTCCCCCCACTAGTGTAGAACTTGTTACTCAGCTAACCAGCCAATCAGAGAATAGTGCTAGACCTATTTTCTGGCATGCATGGTTTTCTCGGTGAGCCCTGCCAGATGTCCGACAGCCCAAAACACGAGCGTCGTCCGTTTTGCCTGAAAACTGGACTATACCATAATACCAACGCTGCGAACGCTGTCGTCCGGCCAGAATCAGGTAGAAAAATAGCTTAAAGAAGTTATGGCTGCACGAACCCAGGCAGTGCCTGTGACAGTCAACGATGCCAAACACGACCATACAACAGGAAACATGGACCCTAGGCATCGCATGATGCTGCAGACGCAATGCCACAGCCAGACACAACGCTAGGTGCATTCAAACAGCATCTGCAGTGGCAGTGACCACTGGCGGCCCGACCACCGAGGAGGCCTGCCGATGGAGCTGAGCGCATCGCCAGAGGAGGAGGTTCCAGCGACGAGTGAATGGGCCTCAGCGTGCGTCGGCTCCACCGAGCGACACTCCAGTGGCGTCAAGTCTCGCCGTCATTCATCTGCACGCCGATGTACACAAGCCGAGAGGACACAACAGAGTACAATGAGAGATGCATGAAAACCAACAACATGCATGCATCCGACATTGAACAATGGACACACAATGCAAAATATGCAAATCATCGCCAGTCCATCGATAAAATCCTACAGGCTGCAGAAAATCTGGAGAAGGTCCTAGACAACATAAAGGATGCTGGGGCAGTCGTTGGTCAGCTCTGAGTGGGTGGTCCACCACCCACTGACATGGCAGTGCCTCCTGGGATTGCATCAGAGATCTATCATGACGTAGCTGTTCGGTATGTCCCTGGACGATCTGGAGTCTCGTCGGGTCGTCAAGATCTCCAGTACGGCCGCCACTTACCATCAGCTTCGGGTGTACCCGTAGCTGCCACGGCCATGGCTCGTGACGGGTGGAAGCCACACACAACAACACTCCCCGTGGCTAACACATTTGTCAACACGACGATGGCTGAGCAAAGGCAGGGAAGGATGGCTCGGGCAGCCAATCATGCCCAAGATGGATCAAGCATACCACAGGAGAGGACCTCCTCGTGACAATGGTGCATCCCACCAAGTGTCCGAGTCTTGACCACGCAAGAAGTCAATCACACACCTTCGTGTCAAACATCCTGGAAGAGATACCGAGAAACGAGGTCTCCTTGTGACCCCAGAAAATGTCTCGAGTTGTCTCGGTCTCGACCACACCATGAATGGGTCATACATAACACATGGGGGCAATGGGTCTCCACGTCACACTTGTAGAACTCACCAGGTGTGCGAGTCTCAACCAGCAGAACCTCAACAATATCATCATGCCACACCCCAAGTAACCTTGTTGTCCTCAAAAGGGTGCCAGGCCAAAGCCCACACACCAACAGCAAGAAAGCGTGTGTACAAGCGTGTGCGTGTGTGCACATGTACGTGCACGCGTGTGTGCGGGCATGCATGCATACATGTAAAAGTGTGTGCGTGCATGCATATGCGCGTGAGTAGTGCATGCATGCATGCATGGTGAGAAACTGCTAGGAAGCTTCCTAAGCTTGCTGCGGCTCACATGGCAACATTGTCCAGTCAGGTGGCGCACTAGCAAGCAAACAGGTGCAAGCAACAACAAGGGTCAGGCTAGAGAGACGTGCAAAGTCTCATAAGCTCCAATAGCTTAGTAATGTAGAGAGAAATGACAACTGGCAAGCGCATAGCAAAAATAGCTGCCACGGCCCACGGCTTGTGACGCACGCAATAGTAGAAGTTTGTCTTAGAACCGGTCCAAAACCAATGTTTTGGTCGTAACTCTGCGAATAGGTATCCAAACACAACACCGTCTGAACCTCGAAATGTAGAATCTCAAGCCGGACACTACGAATGGTCACACGTACATTTTTGACATCGATCGGTAGAAAAACAAAGCAAAAAATGCAAATCGGGCTCAAGAGCAAGTCCACCGAGAAAACTCTAGCAACTACAGAGAAACTGCAAAGCGCCCTCGTAAGCGCCTAGGACATTGTGACAGCTATATGGCAGCTGCTGGTAGGTGGAGCCACCACTAATCGATGATCTGGCACCAGTTGCATCCGCATCGAGGATGTGCACGAGCATGGACACGGTCGATTGGTCATAGTACGCAGTACAAACCGACGGGGACGGCTCACATCTTAACACTCCCCAATGACCCGATGGTACACATGTACATACACGTGCAAAACTGACACAGCTGCACAACAAGATACTCAACAATCCATGATCACACACCCAACTCTTACTCACTCTGAGGCAAGGGGCAAAGCCCGACAGAACGAATGGCCACCATGAACTTTCCGCGCGCAAGTGCCTTGGTCAAGAAGTCAGCCAGCTACATGTCGATGCTGACCCAGATGACGGAGATCACATGTCGCTCGCCAAGATCGTGCACAAAGTGATTCTCAACAGCAATGTGCTTCGTGCATGCATGAAACACACCAGAGTTCTCTGCAATGGAAAAAGCACTCTGGTTGTCTCAACGCAAGGCACATTGCCTCAGCAGCCCCAGCACCCAGAGCAACATACTCAGCCTCTGATGAGCTACGTGCAATACAACCCTCCTTGCCGCTACGCCATGATGCAGCAATGCCACCAACCAGGAGCACGTAGCCTGTTCAATTGTGCCCATCAAGACTCCATGGCCAGTAACTGTCTATGTAGCTGTCAACTACCACCGAGCACTCCCGTCAAAAGCAAAGTCCAAGGTATGGTGTGGACACCATGCACCGCACCACTCACACAACTAAGTGAAGGGCTCTTGCCCAAGGACACTCTGAAAACTATGCAAGGAGGTTGACGATGAAGGCAATGTTGGGTCGTGTGGTAGTGGCCAAGTACATCAAAGAGCCAATTAGAAGCAAGTACAGGGTCACGGCCATTGTCTCCCCCAGCTCTACTGATCATCCACCTGCAAAGCATCCTGCCAGTTAGGTGTGATGGAGGTGGAGGCTATGAGAACTCCACTAAGGAGGTCAACAAACCGCTCCACTTCAACGCGGGCGTAACGTGCCTGATGCAACAAGAGTGTCTGTTGCTGACGATCATGCACAATGTCCATCCGAAGAAACACAACCACAGGATGAAGTTGCTTCATCATGTAGGTAGCCTGAAGGACTACCTTGGCTTCCTTCACGGACTCCATCAAAGGAGATGCAATCAGGACGTTATCCACGTAGACCAGGATGGCCCTGAGGCTCTCACCTGGCCGTCTGAGAAAGAGAGACGGGTTCGCGACACTCTACACATAAACGGCATGTGTCAGTGTGTGAGTGATCTCTAAGTTCCAACACCTTGTTGACTATTTCAGGCCGTACAAGGCCTTACGCAAGTGCCAAACCTTACTCACCGACCTCAAACCCAGATGGCTAAACCATGTAGATCTTCCTCCTCCAAGGTGCCATGGAGGAACGCGTTATTCACATCTATCTGCTACAGCTCCTAGTCGTGGTGAGCAACAACCCCGAACAGAGCGCGAGTCGTGCTCATGCAGCCAATGGGTGCAAAGGTGTCAGTGCAATCTACACCCTCAACTTGCAAGAACCTCTTGGCTGTCAAGTGAGCCTTGTAGCAGTCCAGTGTGCCATCAGGCTTCACCTTCTTGTAAAAGACCCACTTGGCCTATACACCCTTTCCCCGAAGTAAAAAATCGACAAACTCGAAGGTTCCATGCTCATGGATGGCTCTTAGCTCATCCTCACAAGAAACACGCAAGAAATCAGCATCCTTAGCTAAGAGTGTTTCCTCCAACGTACCTAGATCAGGCGTTGTTGAGGGAGAGCTCCAGGTGGCTAAGACACATGCCTTTGGACATGGTCTGACCAAGACAAGGCTGGCTACGGCATCGCAAGCGACCGAGAACTCTCGGGAGACCGACTCATGGCCGATAGGACATGTCGGATGCACATAAGTGTAGTCTGCTTGGACACTGAGGCCAAGAAGCTTTGTGCCAGGCTCGCCACTCTGAACAGTACAAGTCAGGCGTCTAAGTACTGAGTCGGCAATCCGCTGAGCCCTAGAGGCCAGTGGTCCGAGACAACCGCCGGGCTCTGGGAGTAGCCAGATGCAAAGGTGCTCACCTCAAGTTGCGGAGAAGACTGTTGGGCCGTAGCCATAGGTGAAATAGGTGCATGCAGGGGAGTGGGTGTAAAAGAGGAGACTAACACTCGCACGGGAACGGATGTGCGTGAGGGGACTGATGCTCGTACGGGATTTGAAGTGCCCGAGGGGTATGAAATCCCGACGGGATCAGTTGTGACAGAGGGGACCGACACGTGCATGATATAAGGTGTGCCAGAAGGGTCTAACACCGGCACGGAATCATGTGTGTCAGACTGGACCGGCACTAGCACGAGATCAGATGATCCAGAAGTATTTGACACCGCCACGAGATCAGGTGTGCAAGAGGGGACAAATAAATCTACTACAACCACAGCCACGATGGCAAGACAAAAGCACCTGAAGATCGGACGGCAGGTGAGGAGGCCTGGACAGACCCATCCGTAGGACTAGAATCCCCCATCCGCCAGGAGACCACACAAGTAGGAACGTGGTCGGCGGCCAGTGACAGAGTGTTGGAAAATTGGCGGTAGGTCAGAGCCTCAAAGAAGAGAGCATCTCGAGACTCGACAATGCGATGGCGAGCAGGGTCGCAAAAGCGCCAGGCCTGTGATCGCGGGGAGATGCCGAGGAAGGTACACATGGGTCTACAAGGTCAGACCTTGGACCCCTGCTCATCCTCGGTGTAGCAGACGAAGGCGAGGGACCCCCAAACGCGAGCGAGATAGAGTTTATGACAATGGCCAAACCACAACTCGTAAAGCGTGACATGGTCTCGAAGTGGGCCATGCGACAACCGGTTCCAAACCCACGTCATGTAGGAGAAGCTCTCAAAGGCAAAGGACTCCGCAAGACCACATTCAGACCGCATAGCGGAAACCGAATGCTCCATGGTACAGTTCCAACGTTCAAACACACCATTCTATTGTGGTGTAGCAAGGACGGACTGCTGGTGGAAGAAACCGTGCTTAGAAAATTAGGTATCCATCTTGCCTAAGAACTCGCCATCACGATTCGAGCGGAACGTGTGCAGGGTGTGACGAGATTGACGCTCAGCCATCACAAGCCACAGGCAGATCGCCAATGCGGCGTTGCACTTGTGGTGGAGGCTATAAACCATCCGCATCCAAGTAATGTCATCGGTCAGGGTGAGAACATATCGAATCCGACCAGAGAGGGACTCAACTGGGAGAGGACCGAGAAGGTCCGAGTGAACCAACTCTAGTGGGCGTAGTGCCCGAGTGGAGGAGTCCGGGTCCGGGAGGAGTCCGGGAGGAGTCCGGGTCCGGGTCCGGGAGGAGTCCGGGAGGAGTCTGGGTCCGGGTCCGGGAGGAGTCCGGGAGGAGTCCGGGTCCGGGTCCGGGAGGAGTCCGGGAGGAGTCCGGTTAAGAGCTGCGAGGCATCTTACCCTATGCGCAACAAAGACAATCGGTCTTGGGCAGCTTCTCAAAGTAAGTTGTGTCAAGACCAAGGGCTGGCTGAGTTTGAATGAGCTTAGATACAATGTCCGAGCTTACACGACACAAGCGAAGATGTAACAAGTGCTAGTGCTCAGGGGAGAAAACACTAGAGACAAACACATGCGCATAAGAGGGAGGGGGAGAAATAGAGGGAATGAAACGAGGCACATGATAGAGGTCATCAACAACAGAGGCACGAAGCACGATGGCACGTGTGTCAAGAGCAGTCAATGTGGCAGAGTCAGCGAAGTGCTCAACAGTGAAGCCCATCCTGGTACATGCACAAATAGAGAGTAGGCTGAGCTCAAGAGCAAGGACAAAGAGCACATGAAAAACATACGAGGGGCTAGACGGACCATCAAACCGCATAACTTCAACTCCTCGCACATGCAACAACTGACTAGACCCTATGCGAACGGACCGAACAGACGCAACACGACCCACCACAACAAAGTCACTACAAAGATAGGTCATGTGATGGGAGGCACCAGAGTCAATGATCCAGGTGTCACTCGGCTCACGACCAGTCTTCGACACTAAACAACATGACACCGAACACTCTGCCTCTGCTAGATGCTCAGTAGAGGACTCAGGACAACAATGAACAGCACGGATCTGTGACTCGTCAAGCCAATCGATACATCCTCATCGCAAGCCAACTCAGCTCTACCACAAGCATCATCACGGGCAATAGACATAATGAGATGAATTGTCGTGGGACCACTCAGCTGTGACAACACATTCGCACCTCCCTGAGTACGAAGCGCCAGCAGCTGACCAAGTTCTGTGACCGTGCGATCCCGAGGGTCCATATCATTGCTGCCGCCTAGTGAAACGGACACGTTTGCTGCAACCGTGTTCGTGGCACACCCTGGCCATGTGTCACTCAAGGAAATCCACTGCATGTGCACCGTGTGAAGGCCGCGCATGATCCGAGTTCAGTCAAGGGGCTGCTCACACTCCGTGTAGAGGTGAGCGCCTCCACAGTTGTAGCAGTGGACAGAACGTCCACTGTCACTACGCATCGACTGTTGATGCTGCTGCTCTTGCTATCCCTTCCCGCGTCGCTTATTTCCCTTCTTTCCTTTTATGGCCACTACAATACCCTGAGTGTGGCCGCTCGGGGTAGAGGAGGAGGAGGAAGAAGCGGTGGAGGTGGGACTGGTGAGCAAGGACAAAGGAGTAGGAGGGGGCGCAATCACCGCAGCAACAAGTGGACTTTGTTGATGGACGATAGGAGCCTCATGAGCCAATGTGGTCTAGAGGAAGTAGCGATGGACACGAGGAAGCGCTTGAAGTGTCTCCGACAACTCAGAGAGAGCCACATGGTCAAAGCCCATAAAGAGCTTCACGTGGTCCAAGTGCGCCCCCATCATGATGGTGTCGAGTGCCCACAACTGCATCCTGCAACAGGCTTCAGGGTGTGTGGAAAGGCGCATCGCACACCTCCAATAGTCACCTGCAAGCTTTGTGGGACCCTGACGGAGGGAGTGAAGCTCACGTTGTCGGGTTGCCCTCGTAGCATGGGTCTCCGTCGTGAGTAGTGTCAGGGCCAGCTCTTAGTCTTGGCATGGATCTGCTCTATTCCTGGTCCTGGTCTCACCAAGAAAGAGAAAAAATTCAAGCACAGTCTCCCGCGGCATGGCGTTGAGAAGACCGCACATCGCTCTCGCTGTTGTCTAGACCTGGTGAGCGGCGTGAGTCTAGTACTGGCTGTGGTAGTAAGGCCAGACGCCCTTAGTGTCGACCCACACTTGAAACAAGGTCTCTGAGCAATCAAATCCCTTGTCGCTATCGTAACGTGGTTGAGGTGTCTATGGGGAGGGCGACCTCAGGCTTGGATGATGGTGGATGGGGTATAGGGAGACCACGAGTGAGAGAAACGCCACCAAAGGTGAACGCCGCTGAACGTCGTGCCTGATGCTGATGGCAAGAAGGCGGCAGGGTAAGAGACTCTGACCCTGGACATAGCTCACAAATGCACTCCTCAAGGACAAAAATCTCGTCCTTGCATGTCTCATCCTTTATCTCCTCCTC
>SZWC01007738.1:76703-97915 GCA_023375785.1 Penium margaritaceum | reverse complement strand
GTGTGTGTGTGTGTGTGTGTGTGTGTGTGTGTGTATGTGTGTATATATGAGTATGTATGTGTGTGTGTGTGTGTGTGTGTGTGTGTGTGTGTGTTTGTATGTGTGTGTGTGTGTGTGTATGTGTGTGTGTGTGTATGAATGTGTATGTGTGTGTGTATGTATGTGTGTGTGCATGTGCATGCATGCACATGCACGTGAACATGTATTCTTATCCTTCCCCAAGAGTAGGTCGCTAAACTTTACTCCCCCTTTTGCTCCATCTAGGTTGGGTTGTCAACAAGCGGAGAGGATGAGAATGCTGCTATGAATCAAATGGGACAAACAGTTCTTTGTCATGGAGTGTGGATTTCGATACAGGAGTACGCACAGGTAGAGGATCATGGGTACCTGAGGGGTGTGAGGCAACAGGTGTAGAAGCCGGCGATGTTGGATCTTGTGGGTTTGGAGGCACCCTCAAGGATTCCTAGCTCTCACTGATGCAGGCTACTAGTGTTTTGAGTAGCCAAAGGACACCAATGGTAGAGAGAGTGGAGCACAAGGATCACGGATGTGAGTGGGTAGAACACGTCGCATTCAGTAGATCTGTATCGAAACACGTTTTTGTTGCGTAGCATACTGAGATTACATCAGCCTATGATCTAAGCTTTCCAATGCATCCAAGCACGCCCAAAACGGAGCAATAGAGTCCCTGCTACGGCCGTCGAAGTAACCCTTGGTGGAGCAACCCACCTGGCCTTGCACTCTAGGCAATGGGAGGCGCTTCGACGATGACCCATCGAAGCGCCTTTCCTCGCCCAAAAGTCAGGGAGAAGTTCATCCTGGTCAAGGAGGTCCTTATGGTTACCTCATTCATGCCCCTGGTGCATTTGGAGCCCATTAGGAATGAACTCGGATCACTGGCGGTGGATTATCCCGCCACCCATGGCGGGTACCAGATTTCACCCGCCCAACACCCGATTTTCGGGCTAGGCTAACTTTCTGAATACTCACTCAAATCGAGTGATTCAAAGCTTGATCCTACATGGAAAAATCCAAGGAATCCAAATCTAAAGTCAGATCAGTTGTTTGACTACTCCTCAGTGGTCGAACCAGGGAGTACAATCAACGGCACTCATGGCAAGGGGTTCACCATCTCAATAATCTCCCCCTTGCACCGCTGCCTTGATGGCATATCCTTGGAACCTGTAGCATTTTTTGACCTCACAGGGTAGGCCAAGCTCCATGCAGCTTCCGTCCTGCCTCTCCTTGGGTTGTGCCTTGGTCATGGCGTCGGCGAGCATGCGCTTAGTGCCACAATGCACAATAGCCGCATCTCCCTTCGCCACCAAGTCTCGCGCGTAGTGATGCCGGATCTCGATGTGCTTGGTCCTCCTGTGCATCACCGGGTTCTAGGTCAGGCTCATTGCACTCATGTTATCAACGTTGAGCACCGTTGGCTTCCTTTACGGCACGCCGATCTCCTTTAGCAGCCGACGCAGCCATACTATCTCCTTTGCGACTTCCGCGAGTGCGATGTACCCCGCTTCGGTGGTGGACAGTGCCACGTAGTCCTGCTTCCTGCTTGCCCATGAAACTATCACATCACCAAGCACAAACACGTACCCCGACGTTGATTTTCTTTCATCCACATCACCAGCCCAGACGACATCGGAGTAGCCGACCAACTCGAGGGAGCCGTCATGCGCTCCCCCTCCAAACACGAGCCGCGAATGTTTTGTCGCCTTGAGATAGCAGAGGATCCACTTCACTGCTTGCCAATGCAGTGGACCGGGGTCAGCAATGTAGCGGCTTACTTGGCCCTCCGCAAAGGCCAGGTCTGGCCGCGTCGCCACCATGGCGTACATGATGCTCCCCACCGCAGACTGGTATGGCACTCCTACCATCTCCTCCTTCTCCTTGTCTGTTCTCAGGCCCATGCTCGGGCTCAGCTCACATTTGGTGGCCATGGGTGTACCGATGGGGTTGCACTCCTCCATGTTGTAGTGGTGGAGCACCTCTTGCATGTCCTTTGGATGCCCCATCTCCAGAGTGCGTGCCTTGCGGTCTCTCTTGATGGCGACGCCGAGGTAGTACTCGAGCTCGCCCATGTCGATCATTTTGAACCGACCGCCCAGCTGCCGCTTCAGGTTCACCAACTCCTCCATGCCCGATGACACGAGGATGAGGTCATCCATGAAGAGGACCACGATCTGGTACAACCCCGGCTGCTTTTGCACGTACACACTGTGATCCGTCTCGTAGCACTTGAAACCAAGCTCGGCCATGAAGCCGTCCATTTTCAGGTACCACATGAGTGGCGCTTGCTTCAGCTCGTAGAGCGACTTGCGAAGCTGGCACACCTTCCCCGGCGGTGCGTCCACCCCCTCCGGCACCTCCATGTAGACCTCCTTGTCCACGTCGCCGTTGAGGAATGCAGTTTTCACATCCATTGGATAGACTTTGTAGTCGCGTGCCGCCGCCACTGAGAGGATGGAGCGGATGGAGGCAAACTTTTCCACCGGTGTAAAGGTTTCATCGTAGTGTTCACCCTTTCGCTGGGAGTACCCCTTTGCGACCAACCGCGCCTTGTACCGCTCCACCTTTCCCTCCTTGGTGAGCTTCTTCTTGAAGATCCACTTGGAGCCAATGATTTTTGTGCCCTCAGGCCTGTCAATCAGCTGCCAAGTGTAGTTCTCTTCATGGGAGACGAGCTCAGATTTTATAGCTCCCTCCCACTCAGCCCCATCCTTTCGCTGCAACGCAAACTTGACATTCTCGGGCTCCTCTTGTGCAAAGAACGCTTGAGCGAGCCCAGTCCAAATTCCCTCCACAGCATTGTACCTCTTTGCCATCCTCCGTGCGTGTCTGCTTCTCCGGGGCTGCTGCTGTTGAGGCTACTGTTGTTGCTGCTGTCGAGGCTGCTACTGCTGCTGCTGTTGAGGCTGCTGCTGCTGCCCCCTCGCGGTGCCACTGGCACCGCTGGCCTGCTCTCCCTCTCTCGGGGACCGTGGAAATGCGGGCTCACTCCCCGCCCCCTCATTCAGCTCCACTGATGCCGGCGCTTTGGACTCATTGTCTGACTCGAGTGAATGCAAATCAGCCGTCCCCCTATCCCTCGGATGGTTACCGCCGGTTGGAGGCGCTCAGACGTCACCCTCTTTTGCATCCTCCGGCGTCTCTTCCTCGAAGAGTGGCAGCCACTCCCCCCACTTGAAGAAACCTGCGTCCTTGTCTGTCCAACGGCTGTCCTCGTCGAACGTGACATCGTGAATCTTCACGATCTGCTGCCTCCGTGCGTCAAAGAGCCGGTACGCCTTGCTCCCGCTCTCATACCCAACGAAGATGCACCGGCGAGTCCGCGGGTCCAGCTTGCCCCGCCCCTCCCATGCGTGCACAACAACATGTGCAACACAACCAAACGTGGGGAGGTGTGCCACAGTTGGCTTCCTCGCGCTCCACACTTCTTGTGGCGTCTTCCACACCTTGGACTCCGCGTCTTTTAGCGGCTTCGTTGGCGTCAGGCTCATGACGTACGCCGTTGTCCGTGCTGCCACGCCCCAGTAGCACTGCACAAGGCCGGCATCACTCAACATGGACTGGACCATATTAAGGATGGTGCGGTTTGCCCTCTTGGCAATGTCGTTCTGCTGCGGAGAGTGTGGCGTAGTTTTCTGCCACGTGATCCCCTTACTCTTCACCCATCCCGAGTAGCCCTCGTACTCGCCACCGTTGTCGCTCCGGAACACCTTCACCTTCAACTCCGTTTGCCGCTCCACAGCCGCCACAAATTCCTGCATGCACGACAAGACATCGCACTTCCTCTTGATGATGTGGCGGTAGAGCTTGCGGCTGTGGTCGTCGATGACGGTGACAAAGTTGCGCGCCCCACCAATGG
The DNA here is from genome assembly GCA_023375785.1 of Penium margaritaceum. NCBI lineage: Eukaryota > Viridiplantae > Streptophyta > Zygnematophyceae > Desmidiales > Peniaceae > Penium > Penium margaritaceum. The sequence goes on along the minus strand of SZWC01007738.1, from coordinate 94,041 downwards.
AGGGCTCGAACGGTCCGCACACATCCATGTGCACCACCTCCTACTTCGCCAATGCACGTGTCCCTTTGCCATCAAACGGCTGCCGTGTCTCCTTGCCGACCACGCACGGCTTGCACACAGCATTCTTGGCTGCGTCGAGGCTCTTGACCTCAAGACCCCGCACCACTTCCTTCTTTGTCATGTCCCTCACAGTTGAGGGATTGATGTGACATAGGCGGTGGTGCCATAGGTCCAGGTTTCCTTCATCCTTCGTCAAGAGGTTGACGGCGTTAATCCTGGCTGTATCGGCAAGAACTTTGGCACAAAGAAGGTAGAGGTCCTCCTCCCTCTTGCCACGCGCAATCACCTCGTCATCCCCCTCCTTCCAGATGATAGCCTCTTTCTTGTTGAAGAGTACCTCGAGTCCGTTGTCGGTACGACTGCTCACAGACAACAGATTTGCCCCAAAGTTGGGTATGTGGAGCACGTCGTAGATGGTGTACGGAATGACTTTCTCGTTCACCACCGACTAAAAGCAAACATTGCCTTCGCCCGCGACCAGCTCCGTTTTGCCGTTGGCCACTGTCGTGTGCCGCTCGGTGGTACCGTAGGTGACGAATGCCGCCCGGTTGCATTGTGTGTGGTGGCCTGATCTGGAGTCGATTACCGTGAGTTCCGAATCTGTCAAGTCGGTTGAATCCCTAGCCATCATGGCTCGGGTGTCCTTCTTCCCGCCCTTCCCGGGCTGGTCCGACTTCTTGTTGGGGCAGTTGCGTGCATAGTGGCCCTATTTGCCACAGTTGTAGCACTCCCCCTTGTTGTCACCTTTCTTGGTGCCTTGCTTGGCACCCTTCCCCTTCTTACCTCCCCCTCCACCTTGACGGTGGACGGCATAGGCGGGACTTGACGTTGCCCCGCTCTCTCTCCCACCACGCCGCATCCATTCATTGCGAACGTACTCAGCCACCTTCAGGTACTTCAGCTCATCGGGGGACCATCGGCCTACGACGGTGATCATGGGACTCCAACTGTCCGGCAAGGCGAGAAGGAGGATCATGGCTTGCAACTGAGGGTCAACCTTCCATCCGGTGGCTACGCACTCGGCAGTAAGGGACTCAATCTAGTGCAAGATCTCCATGATGTCGACGCCTTCGTTGGCTCAGAGGGTGACCAGCCTCTTGAAGACAAAAAGCTGGTTAGCAAGGTTGGTGGACTGGTAGATGGTGCAGAGCTTCTTCCAGGCCTCTGCGGCCACCGTGCATCCTTGAATCAGTGCGTGCTGTGGCGGAGCTAGCGCTAACACCAACAATGCAAGCGCCTTCTTGTTGTGCTTCTAGTACTTCTCCACTTCCTTCGGCGTCGCGGAATCCGGAGGCGCAGTCTCTTCATCGTTGTCCAGCTCAACCAAGCCCTTGTCATTGAGGTAGATCTCAAACTGCCACCTCCACAAGGGGAAGCCATTTCCATCAAACTTGAAGAGGGCGCCGATGCTCTTTTGCTCGGTCGTTGCCATGGCGCACGGCGGTAGCGTGAAACTTGAAGAGCTAGGGTCCTTCTAGGCACGTGGGTCCATAACCCTTTGTTGGCTCTAGTGGGTTTAGAGGCACCCTCAAGGATGCCTAGCTCTCACTGATGCACGCTACCAGTGTTTTGAGCAGCCAAAGGACACCAATGGTAAAGAGTGTGGAGAACAAGGATTACGGATGTGAGTGGACAGAACACGTCGCATTCAGTAGATCTGAATCAAAACACGTTTTTGTTACTTAGAATAGTGAGATTACACAGATCCTTATAGCCTGTGATCTAAGTTTTCCAACGCATCCAAGCACGCCCAAAACGGAGCAATAGAGCCCTTGCTACGGCCGTCAAAGTAACCCTTGGTGGAGCTGCCCACCTGGCCTTGCACTCTAGGCAATGTGAAGCGCTTCGACGATGACCCGTTGAAGCGCCTTTCCTCGCCCAGAAGTCAAGGAGAAGTTCATCCTGGTCAAGGAGGTCCTTATGGTTACCTCATTCATGCCCCTGGTGCATTTGGAGCCCATTAGGAATGAACTCGGTCCACTGGCGGTGGATTATCCTGCCACCCATGGCGGGTACCAGATTTCACCCGCCCAACACCCGATTTTCGGGCTAGGCTAACTTTCCAAATACTCACTGAAATCGAGCGATTCAAAGCTCGATCCTGCATGGAAAAATCCAAGGAATCCAAATATAAAGTCGGATCAGTTGTTTGACCAAACCTTAGTGGTCGAACCAGGGAGTACGATCAACGGCACTCATGGCAAGGGGCACACCATGGCAACAGGCGATGCTGGAGGGGTCTCTAGGCCGACAGCGATGAACTCGCGCTTATCAAGAGCCGAAGACATCGAAGTGGAGGGAGCTCGAACGGACACATCAGCCTGTCGAAAGATGCTCGCAGGTGCAGACTCTCCCATCTGGCGAGAAACCTCACTTGTAGGAACATGCGTGACGGACAGCGACGTGATCGATGTTAAGATCACAGTAAGTGAGGCACTCAAAGAAGAGCGCATCGCGTGACTCGACAATGCGACGACAAGCAGGGACCCAAAATTGCCAGGCCTTTGATCGCGGGAAGATGCCTACAAAGGCACACAAGCGACCCCACGATGAGACCTTGGACCCCTGCTGGTCCTCGGTGTACCACACAGAAGCTAAGGACCCCCAGACGCGAGCGAGACGCACGTCAGCACGGTGGCCGGACCAGAGCTCATACGGTGTGATGTGGTCTGGAAGGGGACCGTGTGGTAGGCGATTTCAGACCCAAGTCATGTAGGCGAAGCCTTCAAAAGTGAAGGACTCCAGGAAACCGCACTCAGGCCGCATAGCAAGAACCGCATCCTCCATGGTGCGCTTCCAGCGCTCAGAAACACCGTTGTGCTGAGGAGTAGCAGGAGCGGAGACCTGGTACAAAAATCCCGTCTCGGCAAAGAAGCTATCAGTCTTGCCAAGAAACTCGCCGTTGCGATTTGAGGGAAAAGTATGCAGCATGTGGCGGGACTAGCGCTCAGCCATCAAATTCAGAGGCAAACCGTGAGAGCAGCGTCACTCTTCTGGCGCAGGCTGTAGACCCACCAAATCCGAGTGAAGTCCTCAATTACGGTCAGGACGTATCAACCTCGATCGGACAGAAACTCGGCAGGAAGAGGACCGAGAAGGTCCGAATGGACTAACTTGAGAGGGCGAAGTGCGTGAGAACGGGAGTCAGGGTAAGTGCAACGAAACATCTTATCTTGAGCACTGAAGAGATAGTCGGTCTTGGGCGGCTTCTCAAAAGAACTCGCGTCAAGACGGTGGACGGGCTGTGTTCGAATGAGCTTTGACACAGTGTCAAAGCCTACATGACACAGACGATGATGAAGCAATTGCTGGTGCTCAGGGGATAGAACGCCATTGACAAAAACACGAGCTGAAGGGGAGGGAGAGCAGGGAGCAAAAGTCCAAGAGGCACAATACAGATCATCCACAACAAAGGCACAAAGAACAACGCTGCGAGTGTCACTAGCAATCATGGTGGCGGAGTCTATAGTGTGCTCCATAGAGATTCCCATCAGTGTGCAAGCACACACAGAAAGCAAACTGAGCTCGAGGTTAGGCACAAACACTACCTCCGAAAAGATACAGGAGGCCAGACGGACCATCGAAACACACGACCTCAACACCTTGGACTGGCAAGGACTGACAAGATCCTGTGCAAATGGAACGAATAGACAAAACAAGGCCAAGAACAACGAAGTACCTACGAAGACAGGTCGTGTGATGAGTGGCACCGGACGGCATGTGGGGAGGAATGACGAAGATCACAAATATGAGACTCATGAATCCAGACGGTACAGTCAGGTCCATCGTCATCAAATACCGATTGTGCCCCCCCACACGAGTCATCCCGAGCCACAAGAACAGACGGATAGACAGTCTATGAACCACCCTGCTGTGACAACACACTTGCACCTCCCTGAAAGCGAAGCGGTAGAAGGTGTCAAAGTTCGTCAATGGTACAGTCACGTGGGTCTGGGTCGCCGCTGCTCGCCGATGGTGAAGCGAGAAGTGCTGCGGTCGTGGTCGCTGCGCGACCGGAGGATGTGCTGCTCGACGTAGACCGTAGTGTGTGCGCAGCCTGAAGGCCGCGAGTAATCCGCGCCCAGTCGAGCGGCTACTAGCACTCGGTGTACCGATGAGCACGTCCACAGTTGTAGTAGTGAACAGAGCATCCACTGCTACTACCCGATGACGTCTGCTGCTGTGAGTGTTACTGGCTCAAGCCGCGCCTCCGTCACCCCTTCTTCCCTTGTGCTGCTGCCGCGACACCTTGTGTCTGAGTCGGTGTAATCAGGGTAGAAGGAGAAGAGGAAGATATGGCAGAGGATGGAGAAGGAGACTATAGGAGGAGTGTCGGTGGTGATGTGATGGCTGCTGCAGTAAGGGAAGTCTCTTGATGAGCCACGGTTGTTCCTTGGGTGGAAGTCACCTGGAGCAAGAGCTGGTGCGCCCAGGGAAAAAGCTGGAGTGAGGCCGAAAAGGGCTCAAGCACGACGTTGCTGTACCTCGTGAAGATGTCTGTGTGCTCAAAGCAAATTCCGAGTATGATCTTGTGGAGTGCCCACAACTATGTATCTCCGAAGGTCTCAAGGCGCATGTAGATGCGCATGGCATGTCGCCTGTAGTCTACTACGGGCTCAGTATGTCCCTAAAGAAGGGAGTGAAAGGCACGAATGTGGGTGGCGCGGGTGGTGTGCGTCTTTGCAGCAAGCAGGGAAAATAGCAGGTCCCAACCCTCGTGTGGATCGGCGCTGGTGCGTGTGCCAGCCTTGCCAAGGAACGAGCAGAAGTCAACGACGCTCTTGCGCGGCATGGCGTAGAGAAGTCCGCGCATCGCCCTCACCGTTGTCAGCACTTGTGCTTGGTCCGTAGTCTGATACGGATTGTCGTAGTAGGGCCACACTCCCTCTGAAGTGGCCCAAACCTTGAAAAGGATCTCCCAGCAGTCAAAGCCGTCCTCGCTGACATACTGTGGGGGTGGTGTCTGAAAGTCCCTAGGTTGCCGCTCTGTAGGGAGAGCAACCATAGGCTGAGAAGAACGAGGGATGGGGTAGACACCCGGAAGAGGGAAGTCGTTGGGGTGGAGGTCAGGCAAAGATCGAATCTCGGGAAACCGCGATGTGTGTGGGGGTTAAGAGCTCGTCTAGACCTGACGGAGACGCTCCTGAAGTACACGAATCTCACTCTCAGGGGAGACACCCTCCATGCTTGGCATAACTGGATCCTCATCCCAAGGGTCAAGAGGTGGCGGGTCACATCCAGCTCCTGTCTCTGGTGCTGGAGCTGACTGCTTTGTACAGGGTGCGACACCGGCAGCTCCCTCAGAGATCCGACGTGGGGCCGTGGACTATGTCAGGAATGCTGTCCTGGTGTGCCCTGAATTGCCTAAGTGTCCATGGCTACTTAGTGCAAAGAGAATTCCGAGGGAGGTGTGTGCTTTGGGTCGCCACAACACCAAGGGAGCAGAATTCTAGAAGACTACAGGTCGCAGAAACTGAGAAAGTCTGCGAATCATGAATGGTTGGTTATTTTCATGAGATGTAATCAGATTTCTATAGCCTATGATCTGAGCTTTCCAACGCATCCAAGCACGCCCAAAACGGAGCAGAATAGCCCCTGATACGCCCATCCAAGCAACCCTTGGTGGAGCCGCCTTTGGCTGCCGCCGACGCGAGTCGTCTCCGACATGAGCCGACGACAGCTCGAAGCGCCTTTCTTTCATTGACAGGTCAAAATGTTTGCTTGCCCTGGTCCAGGGGATCTCCCTCGTTGCTTCCTCTAGGGCCTTGGGGTCCACGGAGCCAGTTGGAAATGAACACGGACCACCGGCGGTGGAGTATCCGGTCACCCCGGATAGGTACCAGATTCCACTCGCCGCACCAACCGGACTTCGAGAAGGGCTAACTTTCTGAATTCTCAACCAAATCGAGCACCTGAAAGCTCGAAATTGCATGGCAAACTCCAAGGAGTTCAAATCTGCAATCATATTGGAGATCCAACCACTCTCTAATGGTTGAACCAGGAAAACGGCAAACGGCATCCAAGGCAGGGGCACTTTTTAAGAATCTCCCCCGTGCACCTACCGGATACTGGATGCCTCATGCTCGCTCGTACTCATCCCCTACTGCGCCTTCAAGCCCTTCACAGCTTGTCAGCCCAAGCCCTGCAAGGTTGATAATGTGCCGATCCTGGGGCTACGCCTTGGTCAAGCAATCTGAAAGCACATGCTTTGTGGTGCAATGTTGTAGCACAACCTGTCCCTTCTCCACCATGTCGCACGCGTAGTGGTAGCGCACGTCGATGTGCTTCGTCCTCCTGTGCTGCGTCGGGTTGTTAGTCAGCAAGATGGAGCCGGTGTTGTCCTCCTGGACCACCGTAGGCTCCTGCCGGGGCACGCCCAGCTCCCCCAGCAATCTGTGGGGCCACACCGCTTCCTTGACCGCCTCGGCCAAAGCGACATACTCCGCCTCCACTGTGGAGGTGGCGACGTAGTCCTGTTTCCTACTGCACCACGAGACCGCTGCATGTGCGAGGACAAACACATAGCCACAAGTGGACTTCCTCTTCTCCACATCGCCGACGTAGTCCGCGTCCATGTAGCAGACCAGCCGCAAGGGGTCTGATCTCCCCTTTCCGTCATACTTCAGGCGCGCGTGCCGCGTTGCGTGCAAGTACCGGAGGATGCGCTTCGCCGCCTGCAAGTGTAGTGGCCCAGGGTTGGCCACATACCTGCTCACCTGGCCCACCGCATAGGCCATGTCCGACCGAATTGCCACCATGGCATACATCAAGCTGCCCACCACAGATTGGTAGGGCACCTCCGCCATGTCCTCCTTCTCCTCTTTAGTTTGCGGCACCATCGCCGCACTCAGGTCACAGCTCGTGGAGACCGGACTGCCCACTGGTTTGCAGTCCTCCATGCCGTACCGCTTCAAGATCTCGGCCATGTACTTGGCCTGCCCCAGCTCAAGCGTGCACGCCCTCCGGTTTCGCGTGATGCTCACCCCGAGGTAGTACTCCAGCTCCCCCATGTCCGTCATCTCAAATCTGCTGCTCAGCTGCTCCTTGAGCTGTTGCAAAGCTGCTACATCTGATGAACACATGATCAGACCGTCCACGTAGAGTGCGACAATCTAATGGAGTCCCTTGCCGCACACCACGTACACGCTGTGGTCTGACTCACAGCGCTTGAAGTCGAGCCCTACCATGTAGCCGTCCATGTGTTGGTACTAGCACCTTGGCGCCTGTTTTAGCCCGTACAAGGCCTTTTGTAGCTTGCACACCTTGCACTCCGGCGCATCCACCCCCTGTGGCACCTCAAGGTAGATCTCCTTGTCGATGATGCCATTCAGGAATGCCGTCTTAACATCCATTTGGTGGATCTCCATATCCTTTACGACTGCCACCGCGAGGATCATCCGGATGCTTGTGAACTTGGCAACGGATGTGAATGTCTCATTGTAGTGTTCGCCTTTCCGCTGCGTGTACCCCTTTGCAACTAGCCGCGCCTTGTACTTCTCCACCTTGCTAACCTTGGTGAGCTTCACCTTGAACACCCACTTGGAGCTGATCACCTTGGCCTTCTCAGGCTGATCCACCAGCTCCCAAGTACCGTTCTCAGCAAGGGGCGTGAGTTCAGATTTTATTGCTTTGCCCCACTGCTGCACGTCAGGCCGTGCAAGCGCCTCTTGCATGGTTGTCGGCTTTGTTGTGGCTGCCATCATGCACCACGCCATGCCGATCCAGCGGCCCGTGCTTGCGTCATACCGCTTTGCCGCATACCACCTCCGACTGCAATGCGGCGACCTTGGCGACGCTGACTACTGGTCCTGCAGCTACTCTGCTGCAACGTTGTCCTCGGTCACGGGCTCCCTAGCATCGGCGGCTGCATCCTGTGCTCCAGCGGCAACTGCACCTGCTGTGTTACCCTACTACGCCTCAGCACCGTCCTCCTCCGAAGACCTGTCATCAACCTCTGTAGCCGACTCCTCCTCGCTCAATGAGTTGGAACCACTCCCCTTGCTTTGGAGAGTGCGCTGCATCAATGTTGTTGCTGCTGCTGCAGTAGCTCTGTTGCTTATCAAACGTGATGTCGCAGCTGGTGATTACATCTTGCACTTGTGGGTCAAAGAGGCGGTACGACTTGAGCGCACTCTCGTACCCGACGAACGCGTACGCCTCTATACGTGGGTCCAGTTTGGAGTCTTTTCTTTGCGCGGCCTGCACCAATGCGTGCGCCTTGCACCCAAACGCCTTCAGGTGTGCTACGCTTGGTTTGCGCCTGCTCCAAGCCTCCTGCGGCGTCTTCCAGCCGCCCTTCCCCTTCAGCACTGCTGTTGGGGTGAGGTTGGTGATGCAGCACGTTGTACTCACGGCCTTGGCCCACAAGCTCCGTGGCAGTTTAGCGTCCACGAGCATCGTCCGTGCCATGGTGAGTAGCCTCTCGTTCGCATGCTCTGCCACGCCATTAGACTGAGGCGTGTACGGAGTGGTTGGCTGCCACTCAATCCCCTGCTCCTTCAGCCACCCTCCACAGCCAATGTACTCGCCGTCATTGTCGCTGCGTTGCGCTTTGACCTTGCGGCCAGTCCACCTCTCCACCGTTACGACGTACTTCTTCAGCCGGTCCAGCACATCGCTCTTCCGCTTCATGAAGTAGATGTAGAGTTTTTTGCTACAATCGTCGATGAAGGTGAAAAAGTACCGCGTGCACCCAATGGACAGCGTCTTGATCTGTCCGCACACATGATTGTGCACGACCTCGAGCAGGTTCTCAGCCCGCCACTGTCCATCTTCAAACGGCTTGTGCTTTGCCTTCCCCACGATGCAAGGCTCGCACTTGTGCTCTGCTGTAACGTCTACTACACTGGTGATGTTGAGGCCGCGAACCATCTCGTGCTTTGCCATCTCCTTTACGACTGCGAGCGACGAGTGCCCCAGCCGCCGATGCCACAGCTGCAGGTCTGCTCCCCCGCCTTTAGCGTGGTTGACGGAGCGTGCTTGCGGGTACGCTACGTCTGCTACAAAGGGGATGACTTTTGTGTAAATAACGTTGAGTCCTCCCTCGCGCTTCGCCTCGAGCACGACCTCGCCACCGCCGTCCATCCGCACAACTGCACCTTTCCTGTGGAAGAGCACTTCATACCTCTTGTTTGTCAAGCGGCTCACACTCAAAATATCAGCCAGGCCGGGGACATGTTGCACATTTTGGATAACACATTGCGCCTTTTTACCACCAACCACCACCTCTACGTCCATATCACCTTGACTGGCCGCAGGTTCGACCTTGTCGTTTGCGGTTACCATGGACTTTGCAGACTTGGTGTAGTTGATGAACCCCACCTTTTTGACTTGGGTATGCTCCTCCGCACCTGAGTCGAGGCACCGCCAGTTGGCGCCCTTCATGTCATGGTTCTTTGTGCCGTTGAGGAGCACCTTCTTGCCTTTGGCACCCTTGCCTCCGGACTGCGTCTCCTCCGGGCACTCCTTGGCCCAATGGCCCTCCTTGCGACACTTATGGCATGCACCCCTCTTGGCGCCTTTCTTGCCGCCGCCCTTACCGCCACCTTGTGTTTTGGTGACCAGGGCAGTTGATGATGACGTGGTCTTGCCACCGCTCCGACGGTGCACCTCGTTGCAGATGTACTCTGCGACTGCGCCGTAGTTGAGTTTATCCTCCTCCCAATCTCCCAGCACGGTGATGAGAGGACCCCAACAGTCAGGTAGAGCCATGAGGAGCGCCATTGGCTGCATCTTTGTGTCAATCTTCCACCCATATCATTGCATTCTGATGCAAGAGGCTCGATCTGTTGCATGGCGGAAATGACATCCTCATCCTCCTTGATCCTCACCGTCAAGAGTCGCTTCATTGCGAAGATCTTGTTGGCTAGGGATGTTGATTGGTGGATGGAGCAGAGCTGCTTCCACGTGTCAGCTGCCAGGTTGTAGCCTTGGATCTAGCCCCATTGAGATTCATGCAGCGCTGACAATAGGAGCATTAGCGCCTCCGTGTTCTTCCTCGCGAAGGCCGTCTTCTCCTCATCCGTCGCGCTCGCACGTTGGACCTCCGTGCCCTTCATGAGTTACAGCAGTCCCTTGAGCGCAAGGTAGATCTCAAAATGCCACCACCACAGTCCAAAACCAGGGCCGCCCATGTACTTTTGGATGGGCAAGGACTCTGTCTTCTGTGCCATGTTGAACTTCTGCAATTGACAGTCTCAAAGTGCAACGGCAAAGTCACCCGGAGTGACAAACCCGTGCGTTGCGGAAGCTGTGAACGTCTTGGTAGGCAGGTCAAGGCTGTGGGCCCATAACCCTTTGTCAGGAATGCAGTCCAGGCATGCCCTGAACTGCCTAAGTGTCCATGGCTACTTAGTGCAAAGAGACTTCCAATGGAGGTGTGTGCTTTGGGTTGCCACAACACCAAGGGAGCATTATTCTGGCAGAAAACAGGTTGTAGAAACTGAGAAAGGCTGTGAATCAGATTCTTATTGCCTGTGATCTGAGCTTTCCAACGCATCCAAGCACGCCCAAAACGGAGCACTATAGCCCCCGCTACGCCCATCCAAGCACCCCTTGGTGGAGCCGCCTTTGGCTGCCATCGACGCGAGTCGTCTCCGACACGAGCCGACGACGGCTCGAAGCCCCTTTCTTTCATTGACAAGTCAAAAGGTGGCTCGCCCTGGTCCAAGGGACCTCCCTGGTTTCTTCCTCTAGGGCCTTGGGATCTACGGAGCCAGTTGGAGCTGAACACGGACCACCGGCGGTGGAGTATCCCGTCACTCCGGACGGGTACCATATTCCACCCGCAACACCACCCGAACTTCGGGTAGGGCTAACTTTCTGAATTCTCAACCAAATCGAGCAACTGAAAGCTCGAAATCTCATGGCGAAATCCAACGAGTCCAAATCTGCAATTAGATTGGACATCCAACCACTCTCTAGTGGTTCAACCAGGAAAATGGCAAACGGCATCCATGGTAGGGGCACCTTTTAACAGACTGACCACGAGAAAGCTCAGTGAGTGTACAGATGGCTTCAGTCTCCTCCCGCTTAAGGCAATGCATCTCGTCTTGTAGGCTCCACAGGTCCTCAATAGCATGCGAGCAATGGAATCCTCTTTCCCTTATCATCGGACGGAGCCATGTCACCGCTCATTATGGGCCGAGAGATCAACCTGGTCAGATTGTAGAAACATCAGCGTTTCTCGAAGAGTTGAAATGCTGGCAACGTTTGACTCTCCAACCAAAAATTTGACTAAGTAAAAGTGCTGATATCAGCAGGTTGTTGCTGACTTCAGCATGACCTGATGACGACAGCAAGAAAAATACTCAAGTCAGCTCACCTCCTTCCTCCCCCCCTTTTTTTTGTTGTTGCCCCGCTGCGCAGGGGACGGCTGCTCCGCAGCAGCCGCGCGGAAGCTGCGCGGAAGTTCCGCAGTAGCTTCTGCTAGACTGCTGCTACTGCTGCGCTGGCACCAAAGGTAGCAGCCGCGCGGCTGTTTACGCAGCTACGCGATACTGTTGTGCTATAGCGCACCTGCGTGCTGTTGCTACAACCACTACGCGTAGCGGCTGCTACGCGCTGCTGCCGCCGCGCGCTGCTGCTGCATTACTACTATGCTGTGCTACTTCTGCTACTCCTGTTGTGTGCTACTACTCCTGCTGCTCAATGCTACTGCTGCTGTACGCTGTTGCTGCCCTCCATTGCCGCCGCCGTTGTGCAGCGCTATTGCGAGCTGTTGCTGCCGCGGGCAACAGCTGCTGCTACCTCCCGTCGCCTACCGCGGTTGTAGTTTGTTGCCGCTGCTACTGGTGCTAATGCCAGCAGCTGCTAGATGTTGTCGCCTGATGCAGGTGTCACGTGCTACTGCTGGCGGCTGCTGCTCATCCACTCTCACATGGGTGACATCGCTAGCAGTCAGTGTCGTCGGCAGGTCCCTATGGATCGACAATAGCGATGACGCTTACTGCCGTTGGTCTGCTGCGACTCTGTTGTGCAACTCTACGAGAATTGTCTCACCGCACTGATGCCATAAGAAGATACGTGGAAGCTTCCTAGTGACACAGTCGCTGATTAGGTGTCACTGGCTGGTCAGACGGTGAAGACAGACACAGGTCGTGCACACAACGGCAAGGGTCTGGCTAGGAAACACAAGGCAAAGTGTCAAAATGATTCAATAGCATTTGCAGAGAGAAATGACGAATGACAGGTCCATGGCATAAGTACTTGCCGCGGCGCACGGCAAGTGTCGCATGCGGCAGTACAAGACCTGTCCTAAAACCGGTCCAAAACCATTCTTTTGGCCGTAACTCTGCGTAGACATGTCAGAACGCTACGCCGTCTGAACTTAGATGTGCAGGATCACAAGCCGGATGCTACGACTGGTCACATGCATGCATCGTGCATCAAAAAGTGGACACACAATGGAAAAACATGCAAATCAGGCCCACGGCCAGTCCACCGATAAACTCCTCCGTGTTACAAAAAAACTGCAGGAGGTCCCGGGTAGCGTCCAGAGCTCTCGAACGGTCGTCGGTCAACTCCAGGCCGGTAGTCCGCCACCAGATGATGCACCGGTACCAACAAGGTCCGCATCAGGGATCTGGACGAGTATGGACACGGCCGAGCGGTCACAATAAACTGTACAGGTCGATAGGAACGTCACAAATCACAACACTCGCAAACCCCCGCCCCCCATATCCGATAAACCCCCTAGTGACATTGGGGGGTTTGGGTTTTGTTTTTTAACCTGCCCGGGCATCTGTCGGGCCCCGCGGTGGCCGGGCCTGGCAAATTCCCTTTTGTATATCACATGTGCGCCGCATCTCGCAAACCCCTCCAAACCTACGACAAACCCCCTAGTTTAAATGGGGGGTTCAGGCTTTCCTTCTTTACTTGCCCAGGCATCTAATGGGCCCCGCGGTAGCGTGGCTCGACAGATTCCCTTTCTTGTATCACACGTGCGCTGGATCTTGCAACCCCTCCCCATTTTTCGACAAACCCCCTAGCTACACTCAAGGGTTTGGGTTTTTTTTTCTTGCCCGGGCATATGCCGGGCCCTAGGGTAGTGGGGCTTGGCAGATGACCAACGTGCACCGCATCCCGCAATCCCCCCCAAACCTATGACAAACCTTCAAGTTTAAATGGGGGATTTGGCAGGGTCATCACGAGCTCGCTGGGAGGTTTTGCCAGGAAACCCATACTGCAAGCTCGCGACGACGGGCGAAGTTCGACTTCGCCCTCGAAGTCGAAATCCATGTCGAATATATTAAACGAGGATAGAGATGCCTAACAAGAAGTGGAGCGAGGGAAGTAGAGCAGAACGTAAGGGGCTTAGCGTGTAGCAGTTTGTTCCTAGCTAGTTCCTCTCGCGTCCGGAGAGTGATGTGGTCAACTGAGCTCGTCGCGTTGACCAGTCTGGAGCGTGTGAGAGAAACAAAGCTAGTACGTCTTTAAAATTCGACCGTGTCAGATATTCTTGTGTTATTTCGTATTTCATATCTGGAAACAGAGTTCCGTTCATAGGTTGCAGGTTTGCGGACGTCCCCAAAACAAGTCCACGAACCAATAACAAAAGGTTACCACGTAACCCACAAATCATAAGTGGACAAAAACGACACCTCCAATGTTTCATGTACCTAAAACGCGACTAAATTTCAGTAAGAATATAAATGATGGAAATTTCTTCCCATAAATGAACAATGAACATAGGATGAAATAAAGTGTCATGCGAAACCAATGAAACGTAAGAAATCGTACTTTGGACACCCACTATCTCCAGAATAATTCCTCTAAAACCTGTGCAGCATGAAGTTTTTTCCAATAGTGGGTGCGGTATGCATGATGTAAGGCACTTCGAGAAGAGTGGGTAAATGATTTATTTTTTGTGCCAATGTATCGTTCCCGTCTGCCGATTTTGCCCTGTGGAATGCTTCTCGTCGTTGTCTGTCCAGTTCAGCTTTGTCTTGGCGTTAAAGACCTGCATGCTAAGCCGTTCGGCGCACTGTAGACCGGAGCCTACTGCAGGGGTGAGTGAGGTGCCGTCCTGTTCCTTTCCGTGGCCCTGACCGAGAGTCTCCTCGTCCATCATACGATCCCCCGTCGTTGTCCGAATCATATTTTCCCTACTTTCCCTCACCCACACAATTGAAGGTGCCGTCCTCGGGCTGTCTGCGAAGGTTCAGTTGGTCCCCGAGTCCCTTTTGGCGACGAACGAAATGATTCCACGTGGTCGGTTATGAAAGGTGCTTGCTTAACCAATGGAGATCGTCGGAGGTCAAACTCTTATCTTGCAACATTTGCCGTAGGATCGGGCCCATACCGTTCATCGTCGTTCGATATCACTTCGGCTGTTGCTCGGACCCGTGTGATCGAGGTTGCACGGGTGCCAACAATCCATTCATGAAGATTTTCTGCCTTTCAATGTCGACTGAACTGCCAACGTTGTGGTTGCTGAAATTACATTATAAGAGGTTTGTCATCTGAAAACTCCAAAAGAATACTTTGCCTGGAGCAAGAAAACACAGCATTGTATTAGCGTCAAAGCCTAGCGACGACGGACCGGCTTAGGTACTTGAATTGAGTTTCGCAGCAGGCGCCTTCCTCTTTTGGGTCAAGAGCCTTGTTGGAATTCTTTAATTCTTTTCGTTTCCAAGTAGCTTATCTCTACACCCGATCTTTCGAGATCTATAGTGGCGTAACATTACATATGAATTAAGATAATGTTCAACCACTTTGTTTTCATCTAAATGTACACCATATTGGAAGATAAACTTGAACGAAACGTCACTTCAAATTATACTATCCATATTCAGTGTGGAGTATGCCCAAGGTGGTCTCCGATATGCCCCTTGAGGACGGGGCACATGGGATTATCGTGATACATCCCGGCCGTACAGATGGTATCCAAAGGGTGCTTCACCAAGATCTGCTTGGTGATTTTTGTGTAAACTGTCATACTGGAAAAATTATAATATTCTCCCTTAGTTAGAGATAACTTGCACAGAAACACGAAATGAAGTACGTGGGCGGATGGAGGCCACTTCCTGTAACAAGCGGTTATTAGGTGAATATTCTGGATGAAGTTGTGAGTTAGGTACGACAATAGAGCTAAGAGGTCGCAATAGTTGAGATGTCTTTAAGAATCATCTAATATGGGGTATCCAGCAACGTCTGCTATTTCCGTCCTCGTGTGGCGCTTGGGTCCAGAGCAGCAAACAAAGTAGGTGCCACAGATCTGGGGTCGGAGAATCTCCGGTTCGCAACTTGAGGGAAATGCCCAGGTGATACCGCGCGCGACAGCAACGCATGGCGTCGCCAGCGAGCATGCCGAAGCTGCTCCGTTTGAGGGAAGATCGAGTTCCCTGCTCGGACAACATCAGCCTAGCCCCATGGGCAACGCCTCCGTACTCGCGTCCAAGAGTGGTCCTTCAGGAAAGCATCATAGAATGTATCGTTCGCGGTCTGAATCTTGAAAAGCTGATCTGCCGCGTTCCTCACGGCAAAGGAGGCTGCAATCGGCTCGTTGCTCGCGATGACTGCCCTGCCTGTCTAGGAGGGATATGGTGGCACCGCCTACGTTTCCACAACAGCGCATCCATTGTTCATTTTTCTTGAACAATTAAACGCTGTACTGTCAACTTGCACAAAGACGCGCTTGTACATCAAGCGCATGTCTTTGTGCGCATGTGCGCCACACCGCTTCGCAAGCCTTCACCCACTGAACAAGATGGGACGGAATTTATTTCAGCTGTACTTTTGCAGGTAGCTTCAGATTCGCTCTTCGTCGGTTACTTTGAGAGAAAAATTGAAAGTCGCGGGATTCGGAAAAAAACGAACCCGCGCTTAGGAGCGCCTCTCCCTCAGTCGCTCTCGCTTTCAAACCTGTCGCAAGATCTTGGCGATCTCATCCTCCCCACAACGTCCAACTGCGGAATTCAGCGAATGCTGTGCTTTCCGCACTACCGACCACCCGCACGAGATCCCGCGGCGTGCGCCGAACACAGGACGGCAGCGCGGTTGCTGTTGCTTCTTTAGAGGCGCAGCAGCAGGACCACACAGCTCGTCCCTCATTCGCCGTACCGCCCTAGCCCCCACGGGTCCGCGAGCTCGCCGAAAGCGGGTCTACTCGAGCCAGCAAACAAGCCGCAGCGTCGCATCGAGTTGACGTCAGCCATGACGACCTCGAGGTTCGCTGTTTTCCCGCTTAAGAGCCGTGGCCCAACCGTTGCCGAAGCGTGGCCCAACACAGGTCAAACCGTGGCCCAGGGGTTGTCCTGAGCAACTGAAGCCTGCCAGGCAGCAGCAGGCAGAACCCGTAGTCCCCGCGATGAGGCAGATGAAAACAATGTATATTTTCCCGACTACGCCGCTCAGCCCGGCGGCATGACCTCCCGTGTCTGAATGACGGACANCTAGCGCCCTAGCCCTTGCGGCGGTGACGGCGACAGCACCCACTTGGCCGAGAAGCGAATCCCACGTGTGACTACCGTAGTCATCCGCATCAGTCGGGATTTAGCCACGGTCACTCACATCCAGCCCCCCTCATGCCAGAGGCATTGAGACGGTCTCCAAGGTCTGCGTGAAACCTGTGCCGTCGACGAGGACCGGCGCCATCGTCAGGCATCCTCCATCTTCCAGTCTACGTCAGCTTCATTTATTCATGACCGTTAAGATATTCGCTCTCCGCATAGCCCCGCAGCAGCAGCAGCAGCAGCAGCAGCAGCAGTAGCAGCAACAGCAGCAGCAGTTGCAGCAACAGCAGCAGCAGTTGCAGCAACAGCAGCAACAGCAGCAGCAGAAGCAACCAGGAAGGTAACCTGCAGCAGCGGCAGCAATCGCAGTCGTGGGCTGACATCGGCGAGCACAAGTGTGTCGCAGAGCAGTTACACAAACACGTGCACCGATCGCAAATGCTGTAGCATGCACAGTGCGAGGCATTGCGACAGCAACTGAACAAGCGGGAGTTTCCGAACTCCCAGCCGCGCGGTTGATTCACCAATACGCCATGACTAGAAATCCGCCGCCCGTCCGTCGCAGCAGGCGGTCCTCTGGTCCTGACTGTGTTGCTGGGTCAACGGCGTAGCACGGGGGTAG
Source organism: Penium margaritaceum (assembly GCA_023375785.1). Lineage (NCBI taxonomy): Eukaryota > Viridiplantae > Streptophyta > Zygnematophyceae > Desmidiales > Peniaceae > Penium > Penium margaritaceum. Next base: position 76,905 of record SZWC01007738.1, on the reverse strand, counting down.
ACAGATCACGGGAACGTCGCCGCCGCTAGGCTCCCTCCCTGGAGAGAGAGGAGACACTCGAAGGGTCTTTCGACTGAGGCTGGTTGGCACCAGTCGCAAGGAAGGGGGGAGTATGACGGCGTCGACGGAGGCCTCAGAGAGCCAGGGAGGACCAGTAGCAGCAGCAGCAGCAGACGCGGCAGGTGTAGCAGCGGCTGTGGAA
>SZWC01007737.1:109246-121378 GCA_023375785.1 Penium margaritaceum | reverse complement strand
CCAACGTTGCAAACGCAGTCGTGCGGTGAGAATCAGCTAGAAAAATAGCAGGAAAGAGTTATGGCTGCCCGAACCCAGGCGGTGCCTACGACAGTCAGTGATGTCAAATAGGGCCACAGAGCAGGAGACATGGACCCTAGGCATAGCATTATGCTGCAGACGCAATGCCACAACCAGACATAGCGCTAGGTGCATGCAGACAACATCTGCACTGGCAGTGACCGCTGGCTCGACCGCCGAGGAGGCCTGCTGATGAAGCTGAGCGCATCGCCGGAGGGAGGAGGCTCCAGCGAACGGTGAGTGGGCCTCAGCGCGCATTGGCTCCACCGAGCGACACTCTAGCAGCGTCGGGTCGCGCCAACAGTGATCTGCATGCCGATGTACACAAGCCGGGAGGACACAACAGAGTACAATAAGAGATGCACGAAAACCAACATTGTACGTGTCAATGTAATCAGTCAGGTGTGCGATGTGAGCGCGTACAGCCAGGCGATCTCAGAGGGTACATGAGATACTCCCCATGTGCCCAGGTGCTGAAGCACATGGCCCATGTAGAGGAGACAAGACATGCAACTGGGAGTAAAAGTCGTCTTGGCGTGGTGCAGGTACAAAATATTGGGTGTCATGTGAGACAGTGGAACCAAACAAGGTGGTTGAAGCGGGTTGAGAGGTAGTAGAGCTAGAGGTGGCGGATGATGCGGCAAGCCCTGTAGGGGCGGCAGAGAGAGATGCAGCAGACAGGCACAAAAGTGTCAGGAAATCCGCGTGATGTGGTCCCGACGTTCTTCTGATCGTCTCTTGGTCGTTCACGTCTTCTGTTTTGGGCGAATCTGAGACTGAGCGTGAGTTTTCTGGTCGCCTCACGCTCTGTGACAAGGAATTTAGAGACAGTCAGTTTGCAAAGGGAATAACGGCATTTTGCATTAGTTTTTTTTACATGAACATGATTAAAAAATTTATAGGGCTAGTCATGAGCTTCCAAATGCACCAAACTGAGCGCAATTTGGCCAAGAGTAGCCCAAGTTACACTTGCCAAAGTGCAGGTCTCACCCACCACAGAAGCCTGATGCCGCCACACGCCGTGGCGCCTTCCTTCACGTGCGAAGCACCTTTCCCAAGACGCAGATCCTATTGCACGTGGTATAGGGGTCCCATGCACTATCTCCACACACCTTCCCTACTTTTGGGTCGAGTTTGGTGATGGGGTGTGACGAGGTTCGAAACTGTCCGCGGACCTGCACTCAGAATTTTCACGAAGTCCTCGATTAACAAAACGTACTACTGAGTTTCGGACGCCGAGCTTGGATTTCGGCTCCCTTAGGAACAAACTGCAGTACAGGATCCAGTGGATTATCTGGTGAGGCATCCGGCGGATAATCCACTGGACGCCTCGGCAGCCCTTCCAGAGCAAAATCTCCAAATGGTACTTTTGTTACTCGGTCCGTTTGATTATCCACCGGATTTCGAGTTGCAGCCGGCTTCCAGAGCCGCTGCGCACACCCCAACTTTGCAGGGCCATACCTCCCTCGATACTTGTCCGATTCCAGTGAAATAACTTCCACCGGATTCAACAACCTGTCAAATTTAAGGGGCAATTATTCATTTTTTAATCCGAGCAATTATTGAGCCTCTAGATCCTCCGGAGAGGATTTTTCTCTTTCTGGCGGCTCATCGGCGCCTCCAGGCGCCGATGAGCCGCGCTAGGACATGCGGAGGGGCAACTTTTCAGCAGAAAGGACCATCGCAGTGAGCACATCAGCAAGCCTAGTGTGGTTATCTGCTTTCTCCTGAAGACGATCCTCAGCGCTACGTGTCTCCCGAGCGGCAAGAGACTGGTTTTTCCCATCCCACTGGTTGTGGGAAAGCAAGGGAGGGATTTGGAAGGTCTTTTCTGTGCTACACGACAACCCGATCAAAAAGAAGCACCCCAGGCATGCCGTCCGCCCATTTGCATAAAGAGTCATACATTTTGCTTTGTAGCACAGCAGAATAGCGAACACTACGGCTGCGCTCATGACTGAGAAAGAGGCAATGAGGGGGACAACAAGAAAATGCGCCCCTGACTATAAGGTTGCGCTCAAGGTTGATGTTGCTGCTGTACATGACGGCAATGACGTGAGAGCGGATGATAGAAGGCTCAACTGTCGATGCGATAACACCTGTTGCCATGGAGATACGGATGGCCGATGCAGCAGAGGAGATTGCAGAGGCGGCCGATGCAGCTGCGGAGGCAACCTCAGCGATGGCTATTGCAAGCTAATAAGCAAGATCAGCAGCCACTGTCGTGAGTGGTCCAATTGCCACGACAGCCTCTGCGTAGGCCTCAGTGGTGCCACCGGTGGAGGTGACAGTGGTTAGGCATGCCACGCGTGATGCAGCAGCAAAAACGGTAGACATTGAGGCTGTAACATCAATAAGACCTACGACTGCCTCAAAGAACGTGAGTGTACTTTGAGCGGTGACAACAGAATCCTCCTCTTTGGGATCGGCCGTCGCTTTGCTAGCTAAGTGAAAACTGACTGGAGGATGAGGGGTTCTTACCTTTCCAAGACGTGGATGTGCTAGAGTTGGCAATGCATTGGCGTGTGGTGCTGCAGACCCATCATCGCTCATTTACCACCATCGAACATGACGCAACGACTCGCTTTTGTTGTTGTGGGAGCAGATCGAGTTCACACTGGACTGATCTTTGTACACCAGGGTGGCAAATTTGCAGCAGCTGACACTGTTGCCAATCTCATCGACAGCGTTGATGCAGATGCTACTTCATCTGCAGTTGCCAGTGCTATGGCTGTCGTTGTTGCTGTTGCTTCTCAAAAGGAAATGCTACTGCAACTGTAGTGGTGGCAGCTGTTGCGCCTGATACTATTGCTGCTGTGGCAATAGTGAGCGGCGGTGATGTTGCCCCTTTGATGCGGCTGTCGCTATAGTCACGACAGCTGACACAACTGTAGCTGCTGTTGTGGTGGCGGCTGCAACTACTACTTCTATTACTGTGGCTGTTACTCCCTATGCTCCTAATGTTGCAGTCATTGCCAATGTTGACACAGCGGTGGCAACAAGTGTAGCTAGGCAGCATTGAATCTATAACGGCTATAACTTGCAATGCCATGGATGCAACAGTGACATTGTCGTCGCTTTGGAGGTAGTTGGGTGATTGTTGTCCCATCCCACCCTTATCCTCCCCGAGCTATTGTCACTACTGGTACATCTGACGGCTGTACTAGCACGTTTCCTGCACTACTGTTACTACTTAAGCGGGCACAATGCTGTCAACAATTGCAACACAGCGGTTGTAGCAATGTTGTTGCCGCTGCTGCTAGGATAGGTGGAGAAGATACAACTCACCTCCTACCACTGTGCATGGATTGCAGCATCTTGTTACTGTAGTCTAGTTGTTGTTGTAGCAAGACAGTTGTAGTGGTGGATGAGCGGAAGTGTTTGCGGATCTCGGGATGGTGATGCACAGTACCAGTCTTTCATGCAGGAATGGCATTTCCTTGGTGCTATGATAACAGTGAATGGTGACGAGGGTGACCTGGGAACAAGTAACAAGCATGAGAGACACACACGTAGGTGGATCCATGCTGCAGCCATGGATATGTCAAGGTTAGGAGAAGAAATTTGCAACAAGAGGCAAGGAGTGAGCATGAGTAGAGCTCCCCCACGGTCAGATGAGACGCGAGCTTACCTTTGATCGTGGGGTTTTGCCCATGGCATGGCTTGACCTATGTCTTATTGATTCATTTTCCAGTTCTGCTGCCGGTNCCCCCCCCCCCCCAAAAGCACGTGACTGTAATAGGATCATCTAGAGTGTAGAGATAAGTTCATGCAGGCCTGATGGACTAAATCCTGCATAATTGTCTCATGCATCTCCATGGAGGCCTAGGCTGAACCTGGCAGCAGCCCGTCTATCAGAATGCCACACTGTCTCTTTGGTCACCGACGCATGAACGCTCACAGGTGGGTTGCCATTAAGGGTTGAGCAACTCGTAAGTCACATGCAAAGGGTGATGTGTGTACAACAAGCCCAGAGGTCAACATGTACCAGTGACACCCACACCAATACTGTAGTTTTGTCGGGATCAATCCAATTGTTTTTGGGAATAGGTAGGTGTTTTGTCATTTCTCTTCCAAAAAGCAACCGTTGCATTTGTGCAAATGCATGTATGCTTGCTGAACTGAGGAAGGGAGGAAATATTCCTCTCGCTCTCATTGTTCACTAATTTCTAACATTTTTAGCCAGGTATTCGTCGTCTCTCCACCATTCCTAGCGCTGCCTGTCACATTGTGTCCCTCACAACCTACGCATTCATACAGAACATTGTTGGAAGAGTTTTCTCCATTCCATCACAACATAGGGATCTTGGCCAATTGTGATGTTGTGCTCAAAGTTGGAAGGGAGCATTATTTGCAAGATGAGACCTGGTTTTGCATACAAAATGCATCCGTTTGTACTGCCTGGGGCCAAATGGCCCTTTGGTGTGCAATAGGTTGGCTGAGTTACTAAGATGATGGCTAAGTGCCAAAACATGCCATGAAAATTGCAGNTTGGAAGAGTTTTCTCCATTCCATCACAACATAGGGATCTTGGCCAATTGTGATGTTGTGCTCAAAGTTGGAAGGGAGCATTATTTGCAAGATGAGACCTGGTTTTGCATACAAAATGCATCCGTTTGTACTGCCTGGGGCCAAATGGCCCTTTGGTGTGCAATAGGTTGGCTGAGTTACTAAGATGATGGCTAAGTGCCAAAACATGCCATGAAAATTGCAGTGCTTGCTCTTGGCAACAATTGCGATCAAAATCCACCTCATTTATGGGCGTTGTTTGTCCTCTTGCGTTCCGATCATTTGGTTGTACAATCTTTAGTATTTGCCTCGTTGCCTGCCCAAAATATATGCTAGGTGGTCCTTAGCATCGCACTTGTTTTCCCACACATTATGACCCTAGTTGGGTCTAGTACTAGGCATGGTGGGACTAGAAGGCTGGTTGTTAGCTCACTTGTACAAAAATCGTTTGGGGTAACGAAATTGTTGGTTTTCACACATCTCTCATTGTACTCTATTGTGTCCTCCCGGCTTGTATACATCAGCGTACACATGGCTCGCTGCGAGACGTGACGCTGTTTGAGTGTTGTCTGGTGGAGCCGACGCATGCTCAGGCCTACATGCATTTTGCTGGAGCCTCCTCCCTCCAACGTGCTCAACTCCCTCGGCAGACCTCCTCAGCAGTCGTGCCGCCGGCAGCCACTGTCCTTGCATATGCTGTCTGCACGCATCTAGTACTAGGTCTGACTGTGCTATTTCATCTGTAGCGCCATGTTTTGCTTAGGGTCCAAGCTTCATGTTACTCAGGCACTGTTGGGACCGGGGACCAGAGTAGACGCTGCTTGGGTTTATGCAGCTAAAACTCATTGCTGCTATTTTTCTAGGCAATTCTGACCGCAAGACATCGTTTGCAGTGTGCCCATTACGGTATGGTCCAGTTTTCATGCAAAGCGGACGACGCCCAGGGTTTGTGCTGTCGGCTGTCTGGCAGGGCTCACTGAGAAAACCCTTCCTGCAAAAAAATAGGTCATTTTCTTATTGGCTCAGAAACTGTGTAACAAGCTCTATAGATCTGGGGGGGAGCAAGAACTTGGAGGGGTCTCCCATTGTTACTCATTCTTGCTTCTTACTCAGTCATTTCCACTTTTCAGCTGCTGTCTGGCACTAACTCTACTGCACACGTTTCTAAGTAACAACACCACAGCTCTCATACTTGACTCTGGTATAGCACACTGAGGGGGCAGCCTAAGCAACGAGCGTGGGTTCCCGCACGCTGCATTAACAACGCTGCTGCCCCAACCTGCTGCATTAGCTTTTCTGGCATGGTATCAGAGCCAGAGCGTAGTAGAAGTAGTAGAACACTGACAAACAGGTACAGTTAATGCCATCATTCCGTAGAACGCGCCCGTGTAGGGGAAATACTGCCAATTTTTTCTGGTAGCATTGACCCACCTGGTGGCGTCTTCAAAACGCTCTCAACATGGGGGAAATGCTGCCAAAATTTTCTTTGGCAGCACTGACCCCACAGTGGTGGTAGCGGTGGTGGACTCACGGCCGGCATGACCGACCAACGTTGGAGCGCCATTGACGCACGTGACGACAACATCGCCGGGAAAGTGACTGCGCATCTGCGGTTGCCAGCGCGGCAGCAACAACAACAGCACGCACCAAGCAGAATGTAGCAAGCACCACACAGCTATCAAACAACAGCTGCTACAACAAGCAACAGATGTTGTAGCAAGAAGTAGTAGCGACAACAGTAGGTAGCAGCCACAGCCGACAGTAGCAGCGAGCAGCGAGCAACAGTGAGCAGTGAGCAACAAGCAGTTGTAGCAACAAGGAGAAACAATAGCAACAGTGAGCAGTGAGCAGCGAGCACTAGCTAGCAGGGAGCAGCGAGCAACAGTAGCAACGACCAATAGCAGCAACAATACTAGTAGCAGCGAGTAGAAGCAGCCAGCAGTGTGTAGTAGCAGCCAGTAACGGATAGCAGCAGCATCAGTAGCTCCAAGCAGCAAGAGCAACCAATAGCAGTAATGGTAGCAGCGGCCGGCAGCAGCAGCAGTTGTAGTAGCAGCTATAGCACTAGCGCGTAGCTATTGTTGCAGCGAGCAGTGACCAAAAAAAAAAAGGAAACAAAATAAAAATCGCGTAACCCTATAGAAACCGTAGTCAAGGGCTGGGGGCAGCATCTCTGCCCTCGCTGCTGCTGTTACAGGAACAACACTTGCCATAGCAGTTGTAGCGTGCAACAACAGTGCTAAAACATCGATAACCACAACAGCTGCTGCCACAGCCGCAATAGCTGCAGTACAACTAGCAACACGCAGTAGCATGGCGGTAGCGGCGGCAGGAGCTGCAACAGCCGTAGCAACAACTGCTAGAGAAAAAATAGCAACAACAACAACAGCAATAGCTTTCTCCGCTACAAGAGCCACTATAGCACCCACTACAGCGGCAGTAGTAACAGTAGCAATAGCTGTAGTGACGTCAGTAGCGAGTACTGAAATCACCGCTTATGTCACTATAGACGTCATTGCTGATGTCAACAGTATCAATAGTAGTAGCGGTAGAAACAACAAGAGCTGCAGAAAAAAGGAGCTAACGTATCAGCGGTTGTAGCAATAGCACGACAACTACTTTTGACGTCAGCCACCCTCGACTGACGTCACTACTGACGTTTCTGTTGACGTCAACGTCACTGCTCACGTCACTGTTGAATTCTCTGCTGGCGTCACCAACAATTTGAACAAAAAAATAGAGGTAACCATGGCTGAAAGTGAGGAGGGGTCCTCCTCTACAGGAGGACCCATTGGTCCCCCCCTACTTGGAGCAACTGCAACAGCTACAGCAGCAACAATAACAACAGCAGCTGCCGTCGCTCCACCAGCACCACTAACAATAGCAGCAATAGTAGCAGTAGCATCAGTTGCAGCAGCCATAGCAGCATCTGAAACAGTAGCAGTAATAGCCATTGTAGCAGCCACTATAACAACAACAGGAGTAGCAACAGCAGCCACACAAGTAGTAGCAGTAGCAACAACTGTAACAGCCGCAACAACAATAGCTACAACAACACCAACACCCTGCAAGATTTGTCGTCGACCTTGCTGGCTCGACATATCCACTAGCCGCCATATACCAGGAGCTTGCAACACTATCGTAGCAGTTAGCGTCACTACAACCGCCGACACAGCTACCGAAGCAGTAACCGTTGCAACAGCAGCAATAGCGACAGCAACATTAACAGTCACCACCCTTCCTTCCACATGGGCATACTTGTCCCGCCGTTTCCTCTGCTACATAGTATTTGGTGCAATAGCACACCCAGCACCAAAGGCAGACTGTATCTTCAGTCCTATGCCCCACTCTGGGTGCTCGGTGCAAGCCACAGGACTTTGAAACCCCGCCCCCGCCGCTCCAGGCTGGGGAGGAGTTCCAGAGCTGGGAGCTCAGCTTCCGCATCCTGGCGCAGGATGAGGGTCTATAGCCATACTACGTCCTGTCCTAAGACTCCACTCAGCTCAACAAGGTGTATGATGCTGGTCACACTGGACATGACCCCATCCCCATCGCTCGTGCGGCTTCACGCCTTGCTCTCGAGCCCTTCCTCGGTGACTCCTGCAGTGGCGGCCTCTCCGACCCCGCACCGGCTTGGCAAAACCTCACGCACCCTCATCGCCTTTCCAACGAGGCAGAGACCAGCCGCCTACTTCGTGAGTTCAACTCCCTCCACGTGGGGGAGACCGACAAGGTCACTTCTTACTGGCAACGGGCGGAGGACATCCTTCGCCACCTGGGGGAGACGCTGCACTACCCCCCTATCCGCGCACCTCACCATCAAGAGTGGCGCAACCAACGTGTTCACCGACGTCTTCGCCCATTACACTCAGGATGATCTCGTCGTGATGGCTGCCCAGGTCACCCTCATGCCCCTGGCATGCAAGCTCTTTTTCCGCATCAATGAGACTCGTCAGGAGTCCCTCATTCAGTGCAAAGAGGCCCTTGCCTCTTTTGCCGTTGCCTTGGTGGCTGTTGTTGCCCTCGCAGAAGCTGCGTCCTCCGGTGCCTCATCATCCGACAAGAATAAACGTAGGGGTAAGAAGGACAATGGCCCACAACAGTAGTCGAGCGGATCCACTGGCGGCAGCTTAGTCTGCCATAGTTATGGTGAGTCAGGACACGGGAGGTACACGTGTACGCTCTCGACAAATAAGGCATGTGTCATCGCAACCATGCATCGCCAGCGTGAGCGCCGCCTCGCCACCGCTGCTGGGACTATCGCCGCTCCTTCTACCTTTGTGTTTCTTGCTCATTTTTATCCTCTGACAGCTCAACTGCAGCATCATCCACAGTCGTCGGTGCCCGCTCTTCCGTCACTGGCGCCTCCCTCCTCCTTCCCGGACTCTAGTGCCGTCACGCCGCAGTCAGTCTACTCCGTCGGGCCCTCCATCCGCGATCGCACCCCAGCTTGGACTGCCTCGCCCTCCTACCCAGAGAAGTGTGAGTTGCGTCATCGCTGTTCATCTTGCCCTGCCATGCATGACAGATTCCAAGCTAAGGTCGTACCCTCTACCTTTGTCTATCTCGTTTTGTGTCGTGCCCTCTCCACCTGTTCCTCTTCATGATGATGTCGCCTGCCTGGATGGCTGGTAGTCTCGGTTAGTACCCTCATGCACTGCGTCGGCGTCCCTTGCCCACTACGATGTGACCGTTAGCAACCTGGGGACGCCGGTCGAGACTTGGATTATCGACTCCGGGGCCACACATCACATGACGGCCTTGCATTAGGCCTTCAGTGTTCTTGGCCCCGTTACCGATGTCTCCGTGTTTTGGAGAGATTCTGGTCAGATCTTACCCGTTTGCGGCATCGGTGTGGTATGGTCCAGTTTTCATGCAAAACGGAAGACGCCCGGGTTTTGGGCTGTCGGCTGTCTAGCAGGGCTCACCGAGAAAACCCTGCCTGCCATAGAATAGGTCATTTTCCTGATTGGCTCAGAAACTTAGAAAAAAGCTCTACAGAGATGGGGGGAGCTAGAACTTGGAGGGGTCTTCCATTGTTGCTCATTCTTGCTTCCTAATCAGTCACTTCCAGTTCTCAATTGTTGTCTGGCGCTGACTCTTGTGCACTCGTTTTTGACTCTGGCGGAGCAGACTGTGGGGGCAGCCTAAGCAACAAGCGTGGGTTCCCGCACGATGCATCAACAACGCTGCTACCCCAACCTGCTGCATGAGGTTTTCTAGAAGAAAAGTGGTGATATCTGTTGTGGACCTCGCGGGCTTTGTCTTCTTCATGTTGTGCAACTTTTCCTTCTATCAACACTGTCTGAAAGGCCAACATCACCGTAATGAATGAAACTCACACAAGGAAGGATAGATATTCCTCANTGGCGGAGCAGACTGTGGGGGCAGCCTAAGCAACAAGCGTGGGTTCCCGCACGATGCATCAACAACGCTGCTACCCCAACCTGCTGCATGAGGTTTTCTAGAAGAAAAGTGGTGATATCTGTTGTGGACCTCGCGGGCTTTGTCTTCTTCATGTTGTGCAACTTTTCCTTCTATCAACACTGTCTGAAAGGCCAACATCACCGTAATGAATGAAACTCACACAAGGAAGGATAGATATTCCTCAGCAAAGATATGTTAAGCCGATCGCCACTCTACGGGGCCATGTGACAATCAGGAGCAAAGACTAGTTCCCACAACATCTTAAGAGATAATACTCATCCAGACGCGGACTTTGATTGTGCCACCACACATCTTAAGACAGTACAATCCACCCTTCCGTCAGCCCACATGACTCCCCCAATGTACAAAAGCCATCATGAGTAACCCTCCTCGTGCAAGACCTCCCATTCAACCTTCCTTGTGAAGCTCCTCATTACGTCTCCCCATCTGAGCTTCCAGTTTGATCCCCCCCCCTCCCCCCACTCCCCTTACTATCCCTCAACACCCCCCTCCCCCCAACACTCCGCCAATCTCTTACCTTAACTTCACTGGCCAGCCAAAGGAAATTGCTGGCCACTGTGCAGCTCCCGTGCCCTTACAACTTGGAGCAGAGTTTGTCCTCCCAACAATCATCACACAGACACAGGCTGCACCACAATTGGTGAGCGCACTGAGAAGCCTCCGGTGGTGCTGACCCATGTGAGACTGCCAAAGCGGTAGTCTGGGCTTGCACTCGTCACCATGAGCCTCACGGAGAAGCTTGTGGATGCGCCTGGCACCAGCGCAGGCAGCTGCTGCGGCGTCACCGCCACGTTCACCCCGGAGGGTACCTCTACCACGGAGTTGAACACGAGCGTTGCACTTGCCACGTTGGTCACACGACGCGTCACCACCACCGAGCCCCGCAGCCGTGCCACACAGATGTAGGGCTGGTTCAGGTCGTAGCCCTGAGTGGGGGTGGGAAGGGACGAGAAGGTCACACCCGGGAGCATATTGGCACGATTTGCGTTGATTCCGGCAAGGAAGTTGTAGTAGTCCGCCTGCCCTGCGTCGTACACGAGGCCCGGGTTGGTCATGGCAGAGGGGTTCACGTGGCCGGCTCCGTACGAGAACGGCGTGGCGGCCGCCGAGGACCTCTGCATCTTGATCGGTCCACCGGTGCTGTCACGGACAGTGGCGGTGGTCATCATGGCGGACTTGATGCGCGCCGCAGACCAAGAGGGCCTGAGCTGCTTGATCATGGCGGCCAGCCCCGCGACGTGTGGTGTGGCCATGGACGTGCCCGACATCACAGTGTACTGCGCATTCAGCCTCGTCGCCAGGTTGGGCGAGCTCATTGCGGCGAGAAGGTTGAACCCAGGCGCTGTGATGTCCGGCTTGAGGATTTGGGGCGAGGGTCCTGTCGAGGAGACAGACGTGGCTGCCGGGTTGACCACGGGTCCACGCGACGAGAAGGTCGCCATGGCAGGGGCAGCACCGGACCAGTCGGCCTCGAGCGTTGCGGTGGGACTGTTTTGCCAAGTGATAATCACATGGCACGAGCGTATTCCACGAGCACATCCAACAAACAAGCACATTCCACAGACACAGAGGCTGTTGGACATTCTCGCAGGACATGGAGAAGCGTGAGATGTCATCGATGCATGTCTCTGGAAGCGGCAGTGGGAAACAGCATCACTGGTTACTGTTGGGGGTGTTGGGGGTGTGGGAGGGTGGCGGGGGGGGGGGAAGGGACTCGCTTCCAGGCACACAGCAACACAGAAGCAACAACAGCCAGCATTCATGCCCCTCTCCAGCAGTCTCTCGGTCCTCACCGAGGCATGCATGACCAACCCGTTTCATTATTCACAGCATGCAGTGGTCAGAAGTACGTACCTCGCTGTGCTGCGAATGTATTGCTGCAGTGCATCACTCTGGGCAAGCAGCAGCAGGCAACCCGGCACAACATACGTCTCCGGTGGAGGTTGGCTCATCGCAAATGGGTGGCTGAGAATGAGGATGCCCACCCCGCCTGCCTGCGCCACAGCCTTAGACTTCTCCACCCTGTCGTTGCCTCCTCTGAAGCAAGCGATGATTGCGCCGCTGCACTTTGCGGCACTCAGACTGCCAAGGTAGCAGTAGTCCGCCTGCGTGTGC
>SZWC01007737.1:46814-83912 GCA_023375785.1 Penium margaritaceum | reverse complement strand
GGGGGGGGGGGGGGGTTGCGAGATGCGATGCACGCTGTGATAGAAGAAAGGGAATGTACTGGGCCTCGCTACTGCGAGGCCCAGCATGTTCCTAGGCAAGTAAACATTTGTCACCCAAACCCCCTAGTTCAATTAGGAGGTTTGCTTGGATTCCGTGAATTCACCCTTGCAAACGCACAAGTTTTGGAGTTTGCACTTGGAAACTCCAAAACTCGCAACAACATGGTGACTTCTGACATAGGTGAGGCCGGTGTGAGCAATCGCTTATTTCTCTCTCGAAGTCTGCTACGTTCAACGTCGAGAGCGAAGTTGGATTCCGTTTTCGGTCACACATTAAAAAACATGGGCACCGCTGTCATGTCGTTTTTTATTATGGACAAGGCTGCTTAATCTAGCGAAACAATGGGTTCTGGACCATTTGCGTCCCAGCAGAAATGTCTACTTAGGAAGATTAGGGACTCGTGTATGTATGGTAAGTAACACTTCCCCCTTTTCTAATCGCGACATTCCGGCACGCGTACAGGTGTGGCCCATTGATGGCAGAAACAATCGTTGATGAGATGATGGACGCCTTCGAGGTTATCGTTGAGAAAATTCTTGGAACCTTCCAAACCGCTTCCCACTTAACTAAGCATCAGCGTTGAGTCAGTGTGTGATGAGAGTCACAAGTCATGCACAAAACTACAAGGGTCTTGGTAGGGACACGTAGAGTGTTAGGAAGCTCAAATTGAATTCAATTGCATAGAGAGAAATGAAAACTGACAAAGAAACAACATAAATAGCTGATGCGGCGCATAGTGGGTGCTGCACGCGCCAATGTCACTTTCTCGTAAAACTCAGCCCAAAACCACTCTTTTGGTCGTAACTCTGTGCACACATACCCAAATGCAACACCGTATGAACCTTGTGATGTAGAACCTTGAGCCAGACGCACGTCACACGCACAAGTCTTACATCGATCAGTGGAAAGAAAATACAAAACATGCAAATGGGGCTCAAGAACCAGTTCGCCGAGAACATTGTAGTGTCTGCAGAAAAACTACACACCAACTCGGCAAGAACCCAAGGCGTTGTGGCATCTGTCTAGCAGCTACTAGTGGCTGGAGTCACCACCCATCGGTGATCTGGCACTAGCTTGGTCTGCATCAAGGATCTGTGTCACACAAGTCAAGTCGCAGATGCTAGAGACGTCTCCAAATCCTCTGGATGCCCACCATGTCGCCGCGCTCTCCTATACCGCTGCTCTCCTGGCCGTCGCTCATGACGGGTGGAAGCGACATACACCAACACTTCTCCTAGCTGACACAACTATCACCATAACGATGTTTGATCGAAGGCATGGAAGGATGGCTCGGGCAGCCAATCATGGCGAGCACTGATCAAGCATATCATAGCACAGGGTGTCCTCGTGACAATGGTGCATCCCACCAAGTGCCCGAGTCTCGACCATACAAGAATTCAATCACCCACGTACGTGTCAAACCTCATGCAAGAGGTACAGAGAAACAAGGTCTCCTCGTGACTCCACAAAATTTCTCCGCGTATTCAGGTCTCGACCGCACCATGCACGGATCACACATAGCACATGGACGCAATTGGTCTCCATGTCACACCGGTAGAACTCACCATGTGCGAGGGTCTCGACCAGCATAACCTCGACCAGAGCATCGTGCCACACCCTAAGTAACCTCGCTGTCCTCATTATGGTGTCAGGCCAAAGCCCACACACCAACACTCCCCCTCAGCTACAAAGGCTGACAAAACTGATGGTTTCTCCCAACACAATCCCCGAGGAGGGAGCGCGGCTCCCCCATGGCCACATACCCTTGCACAGCAACTACAAGGGTGATGACGTTAATGGTGGGATTTGCTCGCACATTGCCTCATCTAGNGCAATTGGTCTCCATGTCACACCGGTAGAACTCACCATGTGCGAGGGTCTCGACCAGCATAACCTCGACCAGAGCATCGTGCCACACCCTAAGTAACCTCGCTGTCCTCATTATGGTGTCAGGCCAAAGCCCACACACCAACACTCCCCCTCAGCTACAAAGGCTGACAACACGAGCAAAACTGATGGTTTCTCCTAACACAATCCCCGAGGAGGGAGCGCGGCTCCCCCATGGCCACATACCCTTGCATAGCAACTACAAGGGTGATGACGTTAATGGTGGGATGTGCTCACACATTGCCTCATCTAGGAGCGTCGTCGCCGCTCCCGTCGTTGTCGCTGTCGTAGTCATCACTGTTGTCATCACATGTTGATGTGGCTGGTGGAGCGTTGAGGCCCTCCAAAATAATCACCTATTGTATGCCTGCAAGCTCCTGAGCTCCACATTGCCAAGCGGACTCTGTAGCCTCGAGACGCGTGTACAACTCGTCGAGTTGTGTTGCGGCTACCCGCCGGTTGGCTGCATGTACTGCATGTTGGCGGTCAGCCGCGAAATGAACCTGATGGTGGACCTCGATCACGTGTGCATTAGCACGAGCCACAACCTCATACAGCCTTGCTGCCTCATCGCGTAGCAAGGAGCGGAGCAAAGCGTGCTCGCCGCACAAGTCGATGTCTTCTGTACAAGTTGTTGATTCAAGTGTCACCTGGTCAGTAGCTGCTAGCATTCCGTCGAGACCAAACAAGCGTCGGCATCTAGAAGAGGTGCTGCTATGGAGGTACCGGCTGCTGTTGATACATCTCTCTCTCGGCCATCGACTTCTAACCAGACGTGTGCATCCGTTGGTGAATCCGCTTTTGCCGCATTGCCAGAGTTATCAGGAGCCCGTACAACATCCTAGGCCTCTTGCGGACCCCTGGTGCCCAGCCAATCCTTCACCTGCTTCTAAACATCCGCCCGTCGACCACATGCATCCTCTACAAACCACTCAACTGCCTCACGATGTGTGTACACATCCTCTATGCAGTCCTCAACAACCCGTCATGCTGGAACATCTGTAGTGTAATAACGGCTGCTGGCCTCCAAGAGCTTGGCCATGAGACTTACCACGTGCGCCTCCGATCCACCCACGGCTGCCTCCTGAACGTCCATTGTGGAGCGCAGGCGCTCGGGCACGAGAATTACTGCCATGCCATTGGCTGGAACAGCCATGGTGTCAACGACGCTGGTCAAAGCAACCGTGAGCCAGGGATTTGCACCTCGCTCTGCATCCACCGTGACGTCTACAAGCTCTCCAGGTGTCCCTCGCATGTGTACCTGCACTGACTGATGTTACGGTTGAAGGAGCGTCTACCCCTACAAAGGTGGTACTGGCTATTGCAAGGGTGACGACCATAGTGGTGTCTACACCAACAAGGGAAACCACTGTTTTTGTCTCATTCGTAGCAACAAATGGTACTACTGCTACTATGACAACGTCAGTGGCTATCGACATGCCCATTTCTCAGACATCTGCTCCAAGGATATCACCTGTCATCGTCACTGCTACTATTGCCTTATCTACTCCTACTACAACAGTTGCCACATCGATTGCAGCCGCTATTGTGTTGGCTTTGTCTTTATCCCCATCTCCATCGCAACGTCTGCCTCCAACTCCACGTTGTACCACGCTACTGCATCTGACTCCACATTGAACCAATCCTCGGATCACCCGTCCTCAGTGAGAACGTTGTGTCATGCAGCACCATCTGTCACGTCCCTCTTGTAGTCGCCGGTGGTCGTGGACGGACACTCCATCCCCTCCTCGACCGACAGACCGGAAGAAGCTTAGAAGGGGTGTTGCACCAACCCTGCGACCGGGGACGAGAGAGTCAGCTCCATGGTAACTTTTGTCACTGCTAGTGTTGTTGTTGTCGGCGCTATTCCTTTTGGCTGGGAATGTCTTACTTGTCATGCTATCTGCTGTCTTGCTTGGTGAGTGTGTGCATGAGTGCGAGCACGACGAGCAAAAGCTGATTGAATTGTAGCAAAAATGGAGGGGTAAGAGATCGGGGTGACTTCACCTCACTCGAAGACAGATTGAAGGGCATTGGATGTGGAGCTGAGGTTGGAAGGCATGGCACCGTCAGGTGACGATAATGCCGGAGGTGAGGATGGCAAGGAGAAAGATGGGGTTGTCTGTAGCGGCATGGCGGCAATGGCTTGCTCAGAGACCACACGGTCTGTGAGCTGTTGCACCATGTGCTTTAGACACCAGAACTCGGCTTACAACGCCGCAATAGCTCCACTTGGGGGTGCCACGGTATCGGATCATAACGTCTATGTGTCGGACGATGAAGAAGGAAGGGACCGTATCCAGAGTGGTCATCACGAGGTAGGGCGCTGGAAAAGCTGGCCCAAGCCATGGTGACGATCGCCAAAGTAGTAATAGGCAAAGTCGTTAGACTCCCAAAGCGTGGGCCACGGCTGTAACTGCTAGTGGGGACTAGGCACTTGCCACACACATAGTGTCAGCGCCAACTACGGAACCGAATGCGCTCCCTACCAGGCCAGTGTGCTCGTTCCACAGCTAGGATTAGGTGAGTGCATAGGGCACTCGCTGTTGGTGTGTGAAATTTGGCCTGACACCCTTATGGGGACAACGTGGTTTGTTTGTGTCCGGCACGATGCTCTGATTGGGGTTACGCTGGTCGAGACGCGTGCACCTTGTGACTTGTACTGGTGTGACGTTGACGCCCATTGCCTCCATGTGTTGTACATGCTCCGTGCATGCGTGCAGGTGTGGTGGAGACCCGGACTCCGAAGACATGTTCTAGGGTCATGAGGAGACCTTGTTGCTTTGTTCCTCTTGTGTGATGTTTGGCACATGGGTGTGTGATTTATGTCTTGCACGGTCGAGACCTGAGCACTTGGTGACTTACACCACTATCACAAGGAGACCTTGTGTTGTGGTTGGTGTTTACAACAGGCAATGAGTTTAGCCCTTCACTCATTATTGTGGTCACTGTTGTGTCAGCTAGGGGGAGTGTTGGTTTTTGTGGCTTCCACCCGTCACGAGGGACAACCGTGATGATTATCCGTATACCTTGCACAAGTGGTATGGAGTTGTAGTACTGGAGAGGACGGCAACATGATCTCTTATGCGAAAATAGGTGGCGCAGAAGCACCGACGAGTGGTGGCTCCATGCACAAGTAGTAGCCAGACACCTGCCACGACATCTCGGGTGCTTGCCGGGGTCTCTCCCGGTTTTTCTGCAGATGCTAGAGTTTTCTTGATGGACGGGCTCTCAAGCTTGATTTGCATGTTTTGCATTGTCTGTCCACCAATTGCTGCTAGACTTGTGCGTGAAACCAGTCGTAGTGTTCAGCTCCTGATTATACATCTCGAGGTTCAGGCAGTGATGTGTTTTGATACCTGTGCGCAGGTTAATGGCCAAAGCAGTGGTTTTGGCCGGTTTTACGACAAACAGACACTATGTGTGCGTCACTTGCCGTGAGCCGCGGCACGTATTTATGTTCTGTTCATTTTGGTTGTCATATTTCTCTATAGTTATGTTCGATTTGAGCTACCTGACACTCTGTACGTGTCCCTAGCCAGACCCTTATAGTTTTGTGCATGACTTGTGACTGTCATCACACACTGACTCGGCGCTGACGCGTTGTTAAGTGACAAGCGGCTAGGAAGGTTCCAAGAAGCTTCTCACTTGCTCCCATTGGCACAAAGCTTCAAGGGGAGATTGGTGATAGAAGCACAGTCTCTCAGACGTGCGACGACAGGAAGGAAGAGGAGGGGTCTCTTATCCCCTTGCCCTCATCACGGACCTGTGGCGTTGGTGCTGCCCAATATGGGTCCAAACGTCAATGTTGTCAGAATCACAAACCATTTGCGGTTCTCAAGAATTTGGAACATTGGTAACAAATGATGTTGCAGCCAAAAAAAATTGGCTGAGTGTTGGGGCTTACGTCAGCATGAAATTTGTCTAAATAAAGCAAAATATGGAGTGATCATGCACCAAAGGATGCTGAATGCAATGGCGGTGGGTTCGTGCAAAAGAACCTGGCAAAAGGTTTAAAAAATTTCACCTTTTTGTTTTCAGCCCAAATCCGGAAAAACTCTAGATCTGAGAGCGTTGTTTCATTTCCTGGATCCTACACAGCATGAAATGAGGCGGGAGCAAAGCCCAGGATAGGGTTTTGCAAGATCTTAAGATTGTAACGATCTTACACACCAAAAATGGTGGTCAAATGGCAAAGTCGCACTTTCTCACGTCCAGGGGTGGTGGTACATGGGACTTGAGTGAAGCTTCTGGGACCCTTCATAGACCCCTTCTCAATATCACATGCCTAAACTGCTACTGTAGAGAGTTGGTAAACCCTTTGCTGCCCCGTGGTGGTGGCGTGGTGGTGCGGTTGCAAGGGTGTCTCTGCTGTTGCGATCTCCTATAGCGGGTCACCGTAGCTTGGTGGGTTCTCCTAGGACCGTGGCTTTAGCTGCGACTCTTAGTGGTGCTGCCGCTGCTACGTCTCTGCTGCGCAGCTCTGTGAGGTATGCCTCACTACTCTGATACCATGAGAAACTTCCTGGAACCTGCCTAACAACTTGCCTTTTAACTAAGCTTCAGCGCTCAGCCAGTGTGATATGACAATTACAAGTCATGCACGAAACTGCAAGGGTCAGGGTAGGGACACATACAGAGTGTCAAGAAGCTCAAATTGAATATACATGTATAGAGAGAAATGAAAACTGGCAAATACATAGCATAAACAGCTGACGTGGCGTACATCGGGCGTTGCACGTGACAGTGTCAGTTTGTCGTAAAACCGGGCCCAAAACCACTGTTTTCACCGTAACTCTGTGCACAGGTACCCAAACGCAACACAGTCTGAACCTAGAGATGCAACATCTCAAGCCGGCCGCAGGTCACATGCACAAAGCTGGCATTGATCGGTGGAAAGAAAATCCAAGATATGTAAATCGGGCTTGAGAGCCAATTCACTGAGAAAACTCTAGCGTCTGTATAAAAACTATAGATCAGCCCAGCAAGCACCTGAGGCGTCGTGACATCTTTCTAGGAGCTGCTGGTGGGTGGAGTCACCACCCATCAGTGCTCGGACGCTAGCTGGGTCCACATCAGGGGTCCGTGTCACACCAGTCAAGTTGCAGATGCTAGAGACATCTCAAAATTCTCTGGATGCTCACCATGTTTTTGCACCCTCCTATACTGATGCTCTCCTGGCCATCGCTCATGACGTGTGGAAGTCACGCACACCAACAATCGTAGGGTTCCCAACTATTGTGCGCAGCGGCATTTCCGTGCCAATTGACGAGATGTTCAGTCATTTTGCAACGTCGTTGGCCGCCGAGGGTATCCACCATGACGTACTCCGTGTCTTTGTCCACTTGAACGGGAGGCAGCGGAGGGACATCTCTGCTAGGGCACTTCTCTTTGAGGTCTTGGTAGTGCTTGAGTCTACTATCATGGAATACCGGGTGAACGTGCATGGTATCAGGAAGTTTGTGTCATGCAATCACGAGGGATTTCATGTGCTCGATCTCAAAGAGTCCCAACCATCGAGGTTTGAGAATCGAATAGTTGGCTCTGTGGAGTTTGATGTTTGTAGAGCTCGCGAATGAGTCACCAGCGATTTATACATCGTCACTACAATGTTGGTCAACTGCTCGCTTTATTGCTGCTTGTGTCTTTCCGAGTGTCTATCGTGTTTCCTCCTACATGTGGTGAAGACTCAGCGTTGAACGTCGACTAGAGGACTGTTGCTACAACTTTGTTGTCCGGCTAGTGTGGCAGGAAGTTTGCCACACATTACCTTAAACAGAACTTTACCCGTTGCAGTGAAAATTGCATAACTATATGGGATTTTGGCTGTTGGGAGTTTTTGCGCCCAATCCGTCCTGTGAGGTTCGTAGTGTTCGGAGAAGCTGTTTGAGCATCTGATTTTTCTGCTTGGTTTAATCGTCAGTTTGAGGATGGAATACCGTTGAAAGTTGACTTCTATTGTCGTAGGGAGTCATCAACTCGCATAAAAAATGGTTGGTGAATCGACCATCTCTGTCACACGTGATGGTTCTTGGTACATTGTGTAGCCATACGATGTTGTTTAGAAACAGCCATGCTATACCCTCTGCGGTGACGGTGGTCGTTCTCGGGATGAAGTGGGACATTTTCAAAAACCTGTTAACTCACCACAAGGATTGCATCATATCCCTTGGGTGTGACTAGTAATTATGTGACGAAGTCCATGTTGTTGTCTGCCCATGGTTCCGTCGGGACAGGGAGTGGTTGTAGAAGTCGTGGTGGCCTCGTGCGACAGGATTGTTTTCGCTGACATTTGTAGCAGGTTTTAAATACTTTGGCCACAACGGATTGCATCTTGTCTCACTAATAGTTTTTTGCCAGCGTCTTGTCCTCTCCAAAGTGTCCACCTCGACCGGTGTCATGGCACTCTTCGAGTAGCATACGACAAAGTTTGTCGTTCAGCGGGACGACCACTTGGCGAGTGAAGCGCCATCGCCACTATGGTGCGTCAAACCATGTTTTTGCTTTATGATATCCCCGGTGCTGGTCGTAGCCTCATGCAAACAATCCTTAGAGGTACGGGTCTCATTGGAGTTGTAGCGTTGCCACGTCAGCCATAAAATCTGGTCGGCGGCTGAGTGCCTCCGCCGGAGTGACTTTGCCTGGCCGGTACTGTTAAGTATTTTGCCCCTCATCATGCTGTTGTGAGTGGTGAGGTGGCTGACATCTCGTCAGCACCAAGATGCCAGCTCACAAATGCGCAAGTGGGCATGGGTGCTGCACTTTTGCAGCACAAAACACACATATGGTCTGCATCATCTGAGTGCACCAGCAACATCAGTATCATCGACGGAGCAGTGCTCGGACGAAGGAGGCGTGAGAAGCTGGCTGGCACAGGAGAAGACATGCAAGGTCAAGGCTGGAGATCTAGAGCGTGGCACAGGGCAAAACCGCCTGTGGCCATGGCTGATGATGAGGCGGCACTTGAGGCCGGCCACTTTGCCATGTGGTAGAGTCTCAGCCATGTGGCTGAGTTGTCGTAAACGATAGACCTTAGCATGGTGTGTGTTCATATGATCTGAGAGTGTATACTTAACTTAGGCAATTTTCTGGATCCAACGCAAGTTGAATCGCAGCAATCGGCCTAGAAATGAGGAAGAAATGGCTTGTCAAAGTTGGGTGGTCCAGCCAGCCGGGTTTGGTCGGCTGACCAAACCCGTCGGAGAAATGGGTCCGACAGTGAGGAGTTCGACTCCCAGCACGCAGACCAAGGCCAAGGCGCCCCTTGGGGGATATTAGACCAATATTCCATGGTTCATTAGAGCCATGGGCGCTTCGGAAAGGCGGCATGATGCTTCATTGGCGACCAGGGTGCTTCGGACGCCCGTCACTCATGCTGGTGGTGTGGCAGACGGCTGAGTTGCAATGATGGGAGAGCGTAGCGGGCGTTACGCTGCTCCGAATCACACGCGGTTTGGTGCGTTGGAAAGCTTGTAACAAGAACTATGACTCGTTAGATCATGTACGTGTCCATTAAGTGACTCAAAACGACGTCATTTCCGTCCGAAGTTCCCCTCCTCCGTTCTTCCATGGTTGTGCTCATGTGACCTCTCACATTCGGTGTGGCGACCCAAAGCGCACCGTCAGTCAAAACCACCATTTCTCACCATGCCTCAAGCTCCCACCCCTGTGAGAGCTGCGTGTCTGGTTGTGGACACTCGGGAAACGATTTCTGACGAAGGGTTATGGGCCCACAACGGTCGCGACCGGTGGTGCTACACGGCTTCCGCAAGTAACTGCATGACTGGAGCAGTCACCACCATGGTGCACGGTGTGCACGGCACGAGCGACAAGTGGAGTCCACGCTGGGCTCTATGTGTGCTCAGGCGGCGGCAAAACAAGGAAGACGGCATGTGGCATGTCGTTGAAGGGTCGGACGTAGCTCCAGCAAGTCCATGCAAGAAGGCGGGCGGCACAAAAATCTACGTAGTCGCCGAAACGCTTCTTGATGCAATGCAGCAGCAGGCTTGGTTGAGCCATGCCATGAACTGCCTTGGGGCAGTGAGATGGGCAGAAATCAGCCATGGCTCCCCGTTTACAGCTGAGTTTGTCAAATCCAACATCGCAGAGGAGCATTTGCAGCAGATTGAGTCGCACGCTCACCGCGAGCAGGAGTGCCTCTCTGCTGCAACGTGGTGCTGTTGGTGGCAATGCTCAACGGCAAGGCTACTCCTCTTGGTACAACTGGAGCTTGGCAAACAAAGTGCTGGACAACATGGGAGCAAGGGACTGCATCTTCCTTTGTACACATCGCCCGTCACCACGGTGGAGGCGGGGACAATTGGAGTGAGACGCATCCGCACGGCATCACTGGAGGTGGTGCAATATGGAGAGCCATCGGGCAACGTGGCAAAATGGGCCACATGGAGACATGCGTAGCGGAAGTCGTGGACCTTGCCAAGAACTCGGGAGGAGGACGGCAGACCGGGTCCGCAGTCTACACGCACCAAGGCTCTTCGCTCCTATACTGAGGAGCAGTGGTCGCCGTTGATTGAGGACAGCCACGTGGCATGTCGGGAACATTCCAAACTCCACCAACAACCAGTCTTGAGCAAGAGAAGCAGAGCTTGTGGCAGCTGCTACTGGAAGGCTCTGAAGGTGAGGGTGGTGGAGCAAACAAAGTCAAAAAAGAAAAAAAGAAAAAAAAAAGGGAGGAGATTTGATCTCTGTCAACTCCAAGGGAGCAGAAGGTGGGGGTGCAAGGGAGTCTTCACGGACCTGCTCATGGGGAGATGTGACAGAGTGGTGGGTGGTGTGCTGCTGGAAAGGAGGACAAGGCGCATGCAAAATCCAACGGCGGCCTCAGCTTCTACGCTCCAATGGTCGCGGCAGGTGTGTCTACTTCGGGCGCGGCGCCTCCTTGCCAAGGACAAGGGAGCATAACTGCATCAACGAGGGATGTAGCAGTGCAGCACTGCAAACTCACAACAGTCCAACAAAGGCGCAAGTCCCTTGGGAAGGGAGCAAGGGCATGCACCGGAGGACAGAATCAGGCTCGACGACCCCGAGTGGCAGCAGCTGGTCAACCGCCGCGACGCCAGATTTGGCAGTGCAAAATGCAGCTGTGATGCAGAGGGCGCAGCAGGTCTGTCAAGAAGGGGGAGCTGGTTCCATCCCCAAAATGAGGGGGAGATTTTGGTGCATCATCATCAACAAAAAAATCATCCACAAAACAGTGGTGGGTCGTCTCCAAGGTGCACGAGGGTTGGAGTGCTCCACGAAGGTGATGGCGGGAGGCCAACACCGGCGTGGGAACACGCAACAGTAGGTGCACGCGTTGGAAAGGGGAGATGATGTCAGGTCCAAGGGGCTGGCTTCACCACCGTTGGAGGCACACACTTGTAGCAGCAAGTGCAGCAGGCTGCGCCAAACTGGCGAGGAAGCACTCCACTTCGGGTGGATGTGGCTCGGCTCACGTTGGGTCCAAGTAAGGGAGTGCCGAGGGTGCTTGAAGCAGACAAGGGGGCCTGAGTGGAGCAATGTGGCTCCACAAGCAGCATCAAGCAACGCACACGCTTGTAGCAGCAAGAGACGTAGGCTGCGTCATTCGGCGAGGAAGCAGTCCACTTCAGGTGGATGTGGCGGAGCTCACGCTTGGTCCAAGCAGAAACGTGTCCAGGGTGTTGGTTGTGTGCAGAATAACTATGATGGAGCAATTTGGAGCAATTTGGTTCCAACAGCAGTGGATGAAGCAGCGACAACAGCGTTGGCTTCTAGCTTTCGCTGGAGAGGGAGACTCGCAGGAGGTGGGTGCTCCTAACGCCTCAAAATGGGGAGGCAGGTTGCATCGGCAGGCATCGGCAACAAAGCAGCAGCACCCGCCAGGTCGCCAAGACGCAGATGGATGGCAAAATGGCCATGCCATGCAGCAAGTTGGTTGCGAAGCTGAGGGACCAAGAGGGGTGGCAAGTGCAAGTGGACGCACTAGGCTACATGGACTAGTGGTCGCATAAGCACGGGGCTGCAGGGGTGCAGGATGCAAAGGCCATGCAACAAGCAGGTGCAGACTCAAGACGCAAAAGCAAGCTGAGGTGTGTTGCAGTTGGGCGGCATGCAAGCCTGACATGCACGAGAGCAGCGGATAGGCAGCTAAAGAGGCTGCGGTCTCCAAGATGCGGCTCGGCACGGGACGGAAGCAGCCGCAAACTCCGCTGGCAGCTAGGCAAGGTGGCAGAGTGGCAGGAGGCCACACACACACTCGTAAGCGGCCGGGGAGCAGGGAGAGGCTCTACTAAGGATGGCATAAGTGCAGCAGTGGCAGCTGCAGATAATGCGCCATGAAGCTGATGGGATCAGCCTGAGGGGGAGCCGAGGGGCATGATAAGGTGTGACGGGGAGATTGTCAAGAATTTCGCCCCTCATCATGCTGTTGTGTGAGTGGTGAGGTGGCTGACATCTCGTCAGCACCAAGATGCCAGCTCACACATGCGCAAGTGGGTATGGGTGTTGCACTTTTGCAGCACCACACACACATATGGTTTGCGTCATCTGAGAGCACCAGCAACATCAGGATCATCGACGGAGCAGTGCTCGGACGAAGGGGCCGTGAGAAGCTGGCTGGCACAGGAGAAGACATGCAGGGTCAAGGCTGTAGGTCTAGAGCATGGCACAGGGCAAAACAGCCTGTCGCCATGGCTGATGATGAGGCGGCACTTGAGGCCGGCCACTTTGCCATGTGGTAGAGTCTCAGCCATGTGGCTGAGTCGTGAAATATGATAGACCTTAGCATGGTGTGTGTTAATATGATCTGAGATTGTATACTTACACTAGGCAATTTTCTGGATCCAACGCAAGTTGAATCGCAGCAATCGGCCCAGAAATGAGGAAGACATGGCTTGTCAAAGTTGGGTGGTGCAGTCAGCCGGGTTTGGTCGGCTGACCACTCGTCCGTCGGAAAAATGGGTCCGACGGTGAGGAGTTCGACTCCCAGCACGCAGACCAAGGCGCCCCTTGGGGGATGTTAGACCAATATCCCATGGTTCATTAGAGCCATGTGCGCTTCGGAAAGGCGGCATGATGCTTCATTGGCGACCAGGGCGCTTCGGACGCCCGTCACTCACGCTGGTGGTGTGGCAGACGGCTGAGTTGCAATGATGCACATGGGAGAGCGTAGCGGGCGCTACGCTGCTCCAAATTTTGCGCAGTTTGGTGCGTTGGAAAGCTTGTGACAAGAACTATAACTCGTTATGTCATGTACGTGTCCATTAAGAGACTCAAAACGACGTCATTTCCGTCCAAAGTTCCCCTCCTGCGTTCTTCCATGGTTGTGCTCATGTGACCTCCCACATTCGGTGTGGCGACCCAAAGCCCACCGTCAGTTAAAACCACCGTTTCTCACCATGCCTCAAGCTCCCACCCCTGTGAGAGCTACGTGTCTGGTTGTGGACAGTCAGGAAGCGATTTTTGACAGGTACTCAATATCTTAGTCAAACCTAGATTCAAAGAACTCCATCCATCGTGTTTGGCGTCGACTGAGGTTTGGCTGTGTCTTCAAGTATTTTAACGCGTGGTGGTCAGTGCACACGATGCATCGGCAACACTCCATGTAGCATCGTGACGTCTTGAACGCGTGCACGACTGTTAGCATCTCTTTTTCGTGTACCACGTAGTTGAGTTCCGGTCCTTGCAGGTTTTGAGACATGCAGGCGACCGTTTGTTTGCCGTTGCCATGGTCTTGGATAACGACCACGCCAATGGCTCGGTCTGATGCGTCTGTGGCCATCACGTAGTCGAACATTAAATCCGCTAACCGTAGGGTTGGCGCCGAGGTCAGAGCATTCCGCAAAGTAGTGAGTGCATCTTGTTCGCTGTCTCCCCACTGCCACTCCTTTTATTTTTTAGTGAGGTCGGGAAGAGACGATGACACTCGGGCGTAGTACCGTACCAATTGCCAGTACTAATTGCAAAATCCAAGAAAAACTTGAATTTCTTGAACGTTGGTCGGGGTCAGCCAATCAACAACTGCTGCTACCTTTTTTTGATCCATGGTGATCCGTCCACCGTTGGTGACGTGACCCATGAACTCGATCGAATGAAGACTGAAGTCGCATTTCTAAAGTTTTCCAGAAAATCTCTCTTCGTAAAACTTTGAGGACTTTTTAAAGATGTCCATCGTGCTCCTCCGGGGTGCGATTGTACACCAGGATGTTGTCCAGGTACACCACGACAAAATTGTCAAGATACAGATGGAGAATGTTGTTCATTGTCGCCATAACCGTTGCCGATGTATTTGTGAGTCCAAACGGCATGATCAAGAACTCAAAGTGCCCATAGCAGGTTCTGAACGTCGTCTTCTCGATGTTGGCCTCTGCCACGCGTATCTGGTGATAAACTTTACGTTATTCGATTTTGCTGAAGTTTTAAGCCCCTTGGAGTTGGTAAAAAAACTGGAGGAAAGGGGTAGTAGTTCTTGATGGTAACATCATTCAATGCCTGATAATCCACGCACATCCGCATCTCGCCAGTTTTTTATTTTACAAATAACAATGGTGTGGCGTATGGTGACATGAATGGGTGGATGAACCCTCACCGAGCATCTTGTCGAGCTGCTTTTTCTGCTCAGTTAGCTCGTGATTGCTCATCCAATAAGCCCCTTGGACAGTAGGTCTGCTGCCCGGCTTCAGTTTGATGCGATGGTCAATGTCTCATTGAGAAGGTAAGGTTCTCGAGAGTTCATCAGGGAAGACGTTTGCAAACTTCTGGATGAGTGGTGCGAACTCTTCAGGTACCATAGCAAACTGTGTTAATGTCGATGAGGCTGATGAGGCGGATGATGAGTCAGTTGCTGCCATTTCCGCTTCTCCCATTGGCTGAAGATGGATGAGCCACGCACTTCATCCTTGTTGTACAAAGTTCTTGGCCACATTGAGCAGTATCGGCTGTAGAGGATGTCGCTTTTTTACTTCTGTGGCTTCCTTTGCTGCTTTCACCTCTGTTACTTCCGCTGTTGGCTTCTGTCTTGCATGTGGGAGTTGTCGTTTGGTACCGTGAATCTCCACGTAGACGTCGCCGTTGTTCCAGTCGACCTGCAGATTGTGCCAGTACAAGGAATCACGCTCGAGGATGATTTTGTGATCGCTCATTGGACAAGACTGCCAGAAAGCTACATCCCGTATATCTCCTACTTGTATTCGTAGTGGTTCTTCGAGTCTCCGTATCTGAATTTTTCTGTCAATGGTTTTTCCTTCAAACACCCTTGGTTTGGTTTGCAAACCCAGTTTTCTAACTTTGTCGTTGCTCGTAAAGCTCCATGAAGCTCCTCCATCTAATAGTGCTGGTACTGTTCTACGACTCTTGCATCCTTGAGGCTGAACCTTTAGCAGTATCGCCGGTTGGCCATCCTCGTACCCCTCGTCGAACTTTGCGATCTCAAAAGCCCTCTGCTGCAATATAGGCTAATCAGATGGGTGATTGTTCGGCGTAGATTGCTCCTCACAGACAAGAGTTACGCCTTTTACTCCTGGCCTTTGCCATTTCCCGACTCACTTTCTTGCGACTTTCCCCCGATGTGCCCAGCCTTTCCGCAGTTCTAGCAAGTTTATGTATCTCTTTGGTCGAAGGTGTCCGCCGACTAGTTTTTTTTTTGCTGTTTTCACAATAATTGTGGTTGGGACGTGGCCAGCCGTAGGATTCGTTGTTGTTGGTGCTGTCGATCCTTTCAATTGCTACAATCATCTGTGACGAGTTGTTTTGGATGCCAAAAATGGTAATTCTTCACCGGATGTCCCGTTTCAAACCGTTGTTGTAGTGAAAACAGGGTCATTTGGGGGCGATGTCTGCACAAGTGATGATCTCTTGGAATCTTTGCGTATACTCTGCCACGGTGGCCTGTTGACGGAGATGCTGAAGTTTGTACCGTGCATCACACTTCTCGTTCAATTGTCCAAATCTTGCAAGCATTGTGCGCGAGAATTTATTCGATTAGGTTGGTAGCATCAGCGCGTCCTGCCTTTGTGGGTTGATTTGCTCCAAGGATAAAATGTCCGCGGTCGGTGATATGAGACCAGCGCCGTTGGCTGTTGATGATACTCCGCCGGACACCTGCTACCGTTGGATGGTCTTTAGGTCGGACCACCAGCTTCACGCTGTACCATGCAAAAGCGCGGCCGCAAGGTCAATGTCCTTTTGATCGTTGTTGACCCCAAGAGTAGTGAAGTACACCTTCAAAATCGTCAGCCACATCCAAACCGTTGGTCCTTCTCAGTTTGTAGGATCGAATGGTTTTGGTGGAGCCAGACAAATGTTGGGTTTGCTTGAGAGTTGTAAAATTTTCACGATGAGCACTGCTTCATGCACGCTTACGTTGCGAACAACCTCCATCACGACGTTGAGTTGTTGGAGCAGCTGGTTGTTGATCTCCTCAAGCAAGGATATCCGGTCCGCCAGTTCCTCGTTGATCCGCGCTTGTCGTCCAGTGCCACTTGTCGTCTCTGCTGTCGTCGTCGTAGTCGTTGGTAGGGATGGTTGGTTTGTTGCCATTAGGTCCGCGACCGGATTGGTCGTCGAAGCGGTAGGGGTCATTCTAGCTGCCGCATAGCCTGCCACACCAGCATGTGCTGTCTCTTTAGGGTTCTCGTACATTGGCACGTTCTGCTCCTCCATCGCGAAAGTCATCGCCGAGGACCCGGTGTTGGTCGTCGGTTGTACTTTAGGGTTCGCGTACATTGTCACGTCGTAGTCACAAATGCTGCAAAGTCTTGACGTGCGAGATGCGCTGATGGCTTGTGCAAGGTAGTCCTCCGGATAGGTAAGTAGTCGGATGCCTCTCTAGCACCGCTGCGCTCTGATGCCAAGTGTTATGTCGAACGAAGCATAGATGGTTCTGCCTTGCAACTTCAAGTAGAAGTGAGGTAAAACACGGTATAGAATTTGGGAGTCTTGAGAAATTCATTATTATCGGTAAGTTTACTTCAATGAAAAGTGTTAACATGATTAAACATATATATACAAGTGTCAAATTATGAAGGAGGCATAGTCGGAGTTGTTGGGTTGATCGTCAAGCGATGCATTTGGAATCATGTCCCGAGTGGTTAGATTCTAGCAGGTCCGTCGAGAAGTCAGGGGTCTTTGAGAATCAACGGTGAAGATGTAAGAAGCATCTTTAAAAATCTAGATTCTTCTCGGTGTGTCAAGAAGTTGAATGAAAGGCCGTGGTATTTCTGTTCCTAGGTTCATGAGAGTGGTCAAAGCTGTTGGAAGGTTCAGGAATATCCACTGAGGGCGGGTCCGTTCGCCAGTTTGTCCTCGGACATCGGAGTGAATATCGCAGTTCTTGTGACGCGATGGGTTGTTTGTGTAACAGTAAAAAATGTCCACTTGGGAAGATTAGGGACTCCTGTAAGTCTCATTTTTTTATCATGTTTCAGGAATAGAAAACACACATTATACCCCTCTTGTTTGTGAAAGGATAGCATGTTGATGTTGCATGGCATGCCTTGACGACATGCTGACATCACCTTTTCTTGCCTAAATATCACAAAATCCTTCATAGAGAGGTTTGTGATTTCTTTGTAGTGGTTTGCGGGGAGTTTGCATGGGGGTTTTGAGAATCCCTAAAGGGAAACTAATGTGTTGTGCAGTAGCGAGGCCCAGCATGTTATGCCGAGTGGAGTGTAGATGGTGAACAAGTAGAGGTTACGGGGCAGAACTCGATTTATAACTTGGAACACTTAATCAATTCGTAATAAGTGGTAGGTGTACTTCGATGACAAGTGTCAAAATGTTCGAACATCCATATACAAGTGTAGAGCTACAAATGAGGCATACTCGGGGTCATAGGGTTGATAGTCAAGCGACGTGTGTGGAGTCGCGTCGGGAGTGGTCGTATTCAAGAAGGTATGATGAGAAGCCAAGGGTCTTCGAAAATTGACTGTGAAGATGCGAGATGCATCTTAAGAATTCTTGATTTGTCTTGGTGTGTCAAGAAGTTGACGGAAAGGTCGAAATACTTATTTCGTAGATTCGTGAGAGTGGTCAAAGTTGTCAGGAGGTTCGGGAAGGTTCACTCGGGTTGAGGACTGTCGGCCACTTTTCCCTCGACCGTCGGAGTGAATATTGAGGTTGCTCAATGCACTGGACTGTTTGTGTAATAACAGAAATACCCACTTGAAATAGCAGGGACTCGTGTACGTCTGGTACGTAACACTTTGCCTCCTTTTAGATGCGACTGCCTGGCGCGTGTACTGTTATGGCCAGGTGACGGTGGTTGTAGCCGTCAATGACGTGATCGACGTCTCGGAGGTTGTCGTAGGGTTCCTAGATGGTATGGACGCCGTCGTACTCGTGCCGGTTGACAAGATGTTTTGTTGTTTTGCCACGTCATTGATGGGCAAGGATGTCTTCAATAACGTACTCTGAGTCCTTGTCCACTTGAACAGAGGAGGGGGAGGGATATCACTGCCAAGGAAGTTCTCTCCGGGGTCTCGGTAATGCTTGAGTCGGAACACCCAATGAACTTGCATTGCGTCAGAGAGTTTGAGTCGTGCAACCACGGGGATTTGCAAGCGCTCAATCTAAAACCGTCTCAACCATCAGGGTTTGAGCTTCGAATAGTTGGCTACGTGAAGTTTGATGTTGGCCGCACGGAGGAGGAATTTGTCACAGTCGGTGAAAACATCATCACTATGATGTCGGCCAGCTGCTCGCTTCATCGCTGCTTGCGTCTTTGAGAGGGTCTGCCGTGTTTCTTTCCAGATGGTGGTGACGTCACGGCATTGGACATCAACCGTGGGAATGTTGCTGTGGCTGTGTAGTCTGGCTTGTGTGGCAAGAAGCTTGCCATAGACCACTCCAAAAAAGTTGGGATAAAATGGGAAATTTTGGTTTGAAGAAGTTGTTTGAGCGTCTGATTCTGTCTGCTTAGTTTGGCTGTTGGTTTAAGGATGAAACGCCGTTGAAAGTTGAATTCAGCTACCATTGCAAGTCATCAGTTCCCACCTAAAATGGCTAGTAAATCGACCGTCTCTGTCCCTCGTGACGGTTCTCTACATACCGTGTAGCCACATGATATTGATTAAAAACAGTCATGTAGTCCCTTCGGCGATGACGGTAGTTGTCGTTGGGATAAAATAGGACATTTTGGAAATCCTGTCAACGACCACGAGGATTGTGTCGTATCCCTCGGGTGCGACCGGTAGTCCCGTGACGAAGTCCATGGAGATGTCAGCCCACGATTCTGTCCGAATAGGGAGCATCTACAGAAGTGCGGATGTCCGCGTGCGACGGGATTTTTATCGTTGACACGTGTCGTAGGATTTGCACAAGTTGGCCATGTCAGATTGCATCTTATCCCACCGATAGTTTTTTTCCAGCTTCTTCAGCATCTTGTCCTCTCCGAAGTGTCCACTTGGACCGGTGTTGTGGCATTCTTCAAGCAACATATGGTGAAGTTTGTCATTTGGGAGAACGGCCACCTAGCGAGTGAATTGCCGTCGCTAATACCCTACTGATTGTTAAATTCAATAAACTTAATTTTTGGAGTCGTCGGTTTTGAACAAATTTGTTTTTTTGACGAGTTTATTCCAATAACCAAAATATTTAAATATTCGTTGTCGAATTTCAAAAGACATTGATGTATGAGATAATCATCTTCAAACCAGGCCCAGGAACAAGTGTTGCATCATGTTGTATTTTTCTCGCCACCGTTATTCCTACGAAGTACGTGGACATGTCGTGACAGACCAGCCAAGAAAGAAGCTGCGCATGTTGAGTCAGCCGAGAGAGCCTGAACATCAGTGACACGGATGATCGAGGCCGTTGGATCATCCGTGTCAGTCAGGCTCGGCCCAAACCAACGCGGGCATTTGTTGCGTCAGTCGGACGTGGACGAGCCGACCGCACGGTTAAGGCGGGAAGGGAGTTTGAATTCTGAAGTACGTAAGTGAAGCGCTGCTCGCAGGCGTGACCGCACCCTATCGCCGAATTTAAGGATCGGCGATATGGTTTCAACAAATTTGAAGGAATCACGAAAATGTTTGTACCCGGAATTTTCTTGAACGAATTTAACAATCGCCAAATTGATAAAATCTCAAAAATCGAATTTAATAATCAGTAGGGTAGGATGTGTCGTACCAGAATTTCGTCTTATCGTACCTGCCGTACTGGTCGTAGCCTTGTGTGAACAGCCGCTCGAGATACGGATCTCACTACAGATATAGTGTCGCTGTCTTAGCCATCAAATCTCGTCCGTTGCTGAGTGTGTCGGGTGGGTTGATTTTGCCTGGCCGGTACTCAATATTGAAGTCGAACCCAGATTCAAGGGAACTCCATCCATTGGGTTTGACGTCGACTCAGGCTCCGCCGTATCTTCAAATATCTTAGAGCATGGTGGTCAGTGCGTACTATGCATCTACGGCATTCAAGATAGCATTGCCATGTCTTGAATGCACATATGACTGCCGACATCTCTTTCTCACGTACAGCGTAGTTGAGTTCTGGTCCTCATAATTTTTGAGACATGCATGCGAGCAGTTGCTCGCCACGTGCCTGGTCTTGCAAGAGGGCTACGCTGATGGCTTGATCTGAGGGGTCTGTAGCCATGACGTTGTCGAACGTTGGGTCAGCGAATTGTAGGGTTGGTTCCAAAGTCAGAGAGTTCCACAAAGTGGTGAATGTTTCTTGTTTGCTGTCTCCCCACCACCACTCTTTTTTTTTCTAATGAGGTGAGAGAGAGGCACTGACAGCTAGAAACTAGTTTAGAGCGGCTGGTTAGAGATGCGGCATAGTTGGAATAGGCATGGCCCCACGCTCGTTGCTATGCACTGCTGCCTCCTCTAGCTACTATGAGACTTGTGAGAGGAAAACTGCGCGCAGAGGAGTTAACGCCTGAAAGGCTAACGTAACTGAGAATGAATGATTAACAATTGAGAGTGAGAACAACTGAGAGACCCCTCACAGAACTAGGCCTAGCTCAACTCTGTGGAGCTTGTTACTCAGGCCACCAACCAATCAGGAAATTCCTATTTTTCTAGCAGGTAAAGTTTTCTCGGTGAGCCGTGCCATGCACCCGACGACCCCAAACCCGGACTTTGTCCGTTTTCCCAGAAAATTGGACCATACCAAAATACACACGCTCCAAACACAGTCTTGCTGTCAAAATCATCCAAAAAGATTACAGCAAGGAGTAACGGCTGCCTAAACCCAGGCAGTGCCTAGGCTAGAATGGCTCCGGTCACAACAGTGCGCAAACAACCTGAAACTTGGACCCTAAGCAGAACGTAATGATGCAATTGCAACCATGTAGTCAAATCAGGTACAGGTTACGTGTAGACAGCATCTGCGGTGGCAGTGACCGCCAGCGGTGTGACTGCTGAGGAGGCCTGCCAATGGAGCTGATCACGTCATGTGTCTGAGGGAAGAGGCTCCAGCAAAATGGGTGCCGACCCGAGCGTGTGTTGGATCCACCGGGGACACTCCAGAAGTGTCGCATCTTGTTGTCAGTCATCTACAAGCCAATGTACACAAGCCAGGAGGACGAAGCAGAGCACAATAAGAGATGCACAAAAACCAACACTCCCCCATGACTCATAGGCGCAGTTCACATGGGCGGGTGACGAGCACGTGGAACAAGAAGGAAAGACTCCCCCAGGACAGGCAATGTGCGGGCAGAGATAGAAAGTGAAACTCACAAACACACACCGACCGCACCCACAACCTTTTTCAATGAGTTGCACTTTAGTGCCTGGGTCAAGAAGTCAACCAATTGCCATGCTATCTCAACCCACACAATGCCCACTTTACCGATGTACAACAATGAACATACATAGTGATACTCAACATTGATATGTTTTGTGCGTGTGTGATGCACGCCGTCATTTTCAGCGATGGCCATGGCACTCTCATTTTCATAGTGCAACATGATGGATGCATCAGACTGATGCAACTTGGAGAATAGACAAGGCAACCACACGCTCTCACACGTGCAAAACCAAGAGCCACATACTTTGCCTCAGCAGTGTTGCGTACAATGCAGCTTTTTTTACCACTACGCAAGGACGTAGACGTGCCGTCACCAAGAAAGATCCAGCCAGTGTGGCTCTTGCCGTCCGGGTTGCTAGCCTAGTCACTTTTAGTATAGCCCACTGCGACAACGGATGGTTTCCAACGGTTCATGAGGCCTCCTCGTGGAGTCGAGACGACATAGCATAGTATGCGGATCACGGCCTTGAAATGGAGGTGACGTAGCTCCTGGGAAAACTGTGCCAGGAGGATAACAACGAGCACGATGTATGGTTGTGTCGTCGTTGGTAGGAACACCAGTGACCCGATGACTCTCACATACGTGGCCTCATCAACTGGCTCCCCTACAACGGCTGGTTCGTGGCTCTTTGGCTTTGCCTAGCCATAGGGCACCATGGGTGAGGATGCGCTTGGCACGAGGGATAGGGTCTCGTCGAAGCAAGCGGACAGGGTCTAGACGTAGGTGGCCCGATGGATGTGTAGGATGCCCTGGGAACTGTCATGCTCCAACTCCATGTCCAAGAATAATCGGGCAGGCCCGAGGTCCTTCATCTGGTAGGTGGTGTGCATCAGGTCCTTGACACGTTGAATGGTGGCTGTGTATGGTGACCCAATGAGGAGATTGTTGTCTAGACTAAGACATGGACAAAGGGCTGGCCTCTTTGGCTGACGAACAGTGCGGGATCTGTAATGCTGTCAAGTAGGCTGCAACTGAAAAGCGTGTGACTGATCCCATGGTTCCAACAGTGAGGCGAATGCTTAGGCCATAGAGGGTCTTCATAGTTGCCAGACCCTGCCAGTGCCATCATCAATGCCTGGGGGCTGCACCGTGTAGAGTTCTTTGCCTTCCAGTGAACCATGGAGAAAGGCGTTACTCATGTCCATCTGATGCAGCTCCAACCTGTGTTGGGCAACCATACCAAACAGCACCCGGCTAGTGGAGAAACGGCCAACCGGAGCAAAGATCTAGTCGTGGTTGAATCCAGGGATCTCAGCAAAGCCTTTGATTGTAAGATGGGCCTTGTACTTGTCCACAAACCCGTCGGACTTCCACTTGCGCCGAAAGATCCACTTGGCACCGATGGCCTTTCAACCGGAGGGAAGGTCGACGAGCTCGTAGACCTGATGCTGCCGGATTATGGCAAGCTTGTTGGTACATGTAACCTCCCAGTGTACGACCTCAAGAGAAACCCAAGCCTTTCGTAGGGTGGTTGGAGCCTCCTGGCGTATCGTAGTGTGGACTGCGAGGGCGTGTGCATCCCAAGCCCCAAGTGGTATACGTGTGAGTGTG
This sequence comes from Penium margaritaceum, assembly GCA_023375785.1. Lineage (NCBI taxonomy): Eukaryota > Viridiplantae > Streptophyta > Zygnematophyceae > Desmidiales > Peniaceae > Penium > Penium margaritaceum. The sequence goes on along the minus strand of SZWC01007737.1, from coordinate 60,678 downwards.
GCCGTCACGACGTGTCGATGCTCCTCATGGAGCATGGCGTAGACCAGTGCTGAGCCCTTGTGGATATCGGCAATTATAGCCAATGTGGCCAAGCCAAGGGCCTTGGTGCCAAGGTCCCCACTCACCACTATGGGAGTGGACCTGTCGGGAGGCAAGGAGCCTCGTGGGGCGATAGGGGGTCATGGCACAAGAGGGCACTGGACGGCGGCATGTGTGCTCGCTTATGGCCTAGGTCGGAGGCTCCCGCCCGGGCCACGTTTGTAGTGTGGCCGGGTGAGAAGCGAGAGATAAGCGCGACAGGGAGTGAGTCGATTGGTGTCTTGGGCACGTCCTGCAGCAACGACTCCGTAGGCGGTCCAACCAAGGCAGACAGGACCGTCGATCTCGTTCCAAAGGAGTCAGCTAACGTGGACAAGGCTAGCAGACTGGAGGGGCCAACAGAGGTAGATGGGGTGCCTCACAAAGAGGGACAAGCAGTCACGGACTGGGCAGCCTGCCTGGAGGGACTTGCGGACGCAGACGGGGCTGGCCTGGAGGGGCTAGCGGTCACGGACAGGGCGGCCGGCCCTGAGGGGCCAGTGGACGTAGATGATGCGGTTGGCTCAGAGGGTATAGCAGTCATGGTCGGGGCGGCCGTCTTGGAGGGATCAGAGGTCACAGACGGGGCGGCTGTGCCGGAGGGGCTAGCAGACACGGACGAGGTGACCGGCCAAGAGGAGCTGGCGAATGTAAACGGGGCGTCAGGCCCAGAGGGGCCAACGGATGTAGACGAGGCCGCTAGCTTGGAGGGACCAATGGGTGCAGGCGATGTGTCACCCAAAAGCGACAGGACATAGGAAGGCCTCACCACTCCCCCATGCGAAGGGAGAGACATCGACAAGCCAGAGTAAACGAGGTCACAGGAAAATAACTCCTCAAAAAAGAGATCATCCCGAGACTCGACGATGCATGACCAAGAGGGATCCAAGAAGCACCAAGCCTTTGGATTCCGTAAGATGCCAAGGAAGGTACAGGGACATTCGTGGGGGGTGAACTTGCCACCCTGGTGTAGGACGAGCAACCATACGATGGCCACTCATCCCCAAATGCAAGCTGGGCAGAGGTCAGCTCGCTGGCCACACCAGTGCTGATACTGCGTGAACTGGCGGGGAAGGGGTTCGTGGGAAGTTCGGTTCCAGACCCATGTCAAGTAGGCCATGGCCTGGAAGTAGAAACCATCAAAGAGCCCGGATTTGACCCGCATGGTACTCACGGCGTCAGCTATGGTGCAGTTCCATTACTCGAAGACCCCGTTCTTGGTGGGTGTGTAAGGTGCCGATGTCTCATGACGGATTCCACGGGAAACTAGGAAGGTCATCGTCTTGCTCACGAACTCACCGCCAAGATCAAATCAAAAGTAACCAAGCGGGCGATTGCACTTGCATTTTGCACCTATAAGCCAGTCTTAAATGGTGGAAGTAGCATTGCTCTTCTGCCAAAGGCAAAAGACCCAACTGTTGCGGGAGAAGTCACCGGTGAGGGTGAGGACATAGCGTCCATGCTCCTTGACAGAATTCGTGGGAAGAGGGCCCATGACATTGGAGTGGACTAGGTCTAGAGGGACGGAAAAATTGGAGGCGGATGGGGGGTAAGTCGAGTGGTCCATCTTCCCTTGTGCGTAGTGAATGTAATCAATGGGACATGGCACGGGGAAAGAGGCAGGATGAAGGCCCGTGGCCGGCTGGGTTCGGAGCATGTTGTCAATTGTGGCCGAGCTGACGTGACAGAGGCAGTGGTGAAGAATGCAGCTATACTACAGAGAGAGCATGTTGGTGAAGAACACATGGCCGGTGTAGGCCAATGGGGAGGATAGACAAGGAACATGCCACAGGTGGCCATAGGCGGTGGCATGCAGGACAACATGACTGGACTGATGCAATGACACTGTACCAATACCATGTGAGTGCAAGATGTCCATACTCATGCAGTCGAGGACAGTAAAGGACGAGAGGTTGAGCTCAAGACTAGGGACAAAGAGGACATTGGTCATGAAGACGTCCCCATTTGGACCATAGAAGCGAACAATGCCGAGGTCACGGATAAGTAACACCTAGCCAGAAGTTGCTAAACACTAGATACATCGGTAATGAGACCAAGGACACCAAAGGCCTCTCGCGATGCTGTCATGTGATGCGTGGCCCGAGATCCAATGATTTAGGTGTTGGCAGGATCTGGGACTGGCATCATTAAGTCGCTAAATGACACATGGCAGTAGGCGAGTGACGCGGACACAATGGACGAGGGCACAAACTAGGACTGCCAGTCATCCAGCCATGCAACGTCATCACAAAGAGGAGGAAGAGGGAAGGGCATGGGAGATGACAAGACAGTCGAGGATGTAGGACATGACCAAAACTCAGTCTCTGTCATGCAGAGTAGGGTAGGTAAATAGGCAGTGACATAACTCGCACTTCCTTAGGGAGGAGGGTGAGGCAGTCCGAGCTTGAGTGCAATGAACTGCTCCAACTGGTGCTCACATTTGGAGGGTCTGAGGGAGTAGACTGAGTGCGCCATGATTGCGCCTAAGCTTGGGAGAGAGGACGGATGCACCGCTGACATAGGGGGGGGCACCGACGGCTGCGTATGGTGTTGCTGCAGGGCTAGTGACGGCAGGGCAGGGGCCACTATTGAAGGGGTGGAGCTGCCAGGCGGGTTGGATGCATCAGAGGAAGCGATAGCTATAGCAGCGGTGGTGATATGACGCTCATGCTGGTGACGCATGGTGGTGATGATGCAAGTCTCGTCGGTCGGTAACGGACACGTATACCATGTGTGTCCTTGCTGGCCACAGTTGTGGCAAACCGAGCTGCCACCAGTGGACCCTGTTGACTACTACAACTAGCCCTTGCCCTTTTTGCCCTTGTGTTTCCTCTTCCCTGACAACGAGGAGGTGGACGATGCAGTTGTTGTGGAGGTGGCAATGACCATTGAGGTAATGGCGAGAGAGGTGAGGGCCTCAGTGTACTGGATGCAAGAGTCTCGATAAGACTCCTCAATCCAGAGGAAAAGCTCTTATTCCTAGGACATGAGGGTACCCTGGACTGCCATCGTGGTGAGGACATCTAGAGTGTAGTGAACGAAGACGTCGGCAAACATGTTGGTTGCGTCGAGCTTGATGGTCATGAGCGCGACTACAGGAGGTGGAGTAATGTCTCCTAGGCGGCGAAGGATTTCCTCCGCCCATTGCCAATAGGAGGTGGCCGTCTTGGTCTCCTCCATGTGCAAGGAGTCGAACTCCCTGAGCAGGTGGCTGGTCTCAACCTCGCAGGATAAACGATGGGGGTGCGTGAGGAAGTGCCACACTGTTGCAAGATTGGGATGGCTGCGAGTGGTGAAGTTGCCGAGGAAGGGTTTGATGGTGAGGCTTGCAATCAGAGCAACGACCGGGATGAGGGCGAGTACGGTTCATGCAGCTGGTTGGCTATGGAAGAATCGTTCTGGAGGGTGTAGTAGGGCCACAAACGCTCACCGTGTGCCTTGATGCGGAAGCTCAGCTCTAAGCTCCGGAACTACTCGCCGGCCTGGAGAGGAGGGGACGGGATCTCAAAGTCCTTTGGCCTATGGCGAGCACCAGGAGTGGGGCCAAGAATTGAGGTCACCGTCTGTCATTGGTGCTGGTTTTGCTGCTTTGCAAAGTAATGCATGGTCATAGAAACAGCGGGAATTTTACGCATAGGCAGAAGGAAGGATGGTGGGGTGCTCGCGTGGATCTATGGCGTCGGTGGTTACACTTCTGCAGATTGCTGTGTCAGTGCGGCAAGCTACTTGCGAATAGTAGCCAAGGGGTCTAGCGAGCTGGCGATAAAGCCTGTGGGTTTCTGTTGCTGCTGTCGTGGATACTACTACTGCTGTTGCTGTAGCTGCTGCTACTATTGTGGCTATTGCTGCTATCGCTATGGATGCTGTTGTTTCCGCTATGACTACTGCGTCTACTGCTGGTGGTGGTGGTGCTACTGCTGCTGCTACTACGGCTGTAGCTATGATTGTTGTTGCTATAGTGGCTGCTACAGTTGCTGCTATTGCAGTTGCAGCTGTTGTAGCTACTATAGAAACGGTGGACCAGTGGGTCCTCCAACAGAGGAGGACCCCTGCTCGCTAGGGCTTTTAGCTATAATGGATTGAGTTATGTTTTTTACCTTCTTTTTTGTTTTTCATCTTCTTCCTTCTCCCCCTCTTTTATTATTGATTGGTTAGGTTAGTTATGACATCAGCCAATGACGGCTGATGTCAATAATGGCTCATATGTGTCGACTTCAGCAGCAAGTTGTTGCTGACGTTGCGGCCGCCGCACTACTGCTGCTCCTGCCTCTCCTATTACGCTACCTTTGCTGCTATTGCTGTTCTTGCTTTAGCTCCTGTGCTACTGCTATCACTCTGGTTGATGCAGTAGCCCGCATCTGCTTGTGCTGTCGATGCTACCGTTGCTGGTACTATGACAAATGTTGTAGCTGGTGCTACCGCGCCTGCTAGCGACCGCTGCGCTACTGCTGTAGCATAGCCGTCTTGTGGTTGCAGCTATTGTGGCAGGTGCGGTTGTTACCACGGCTGTTGCTGGTGTCGCTGTTGTAGCGGCTGCGACCGTTGTAGTTGTGTGCGGCTACTGCGTTGCTAATCCTACAGCTACGGCTATGTTGCACTGGCCGCTGTGGCTGCTGCTGTAGCGGCCGCGGCTGCACTGTTGTTGCTGTCACGGCTACGGCTCCTTTGCAACTACTGCAGCGGCTGTAGCCATGCTGTGGCTGGTGCCAATGCGGCTGCTCTAGCTGCACTGCTTCTGCTACCATTGTCGTTGCCATGGTGCTAGGCGCTGCTGTTACTGCGGCAGCAGTAGCAAAGGAGGGGCAGGGGACGGGAAGGCAACATACTTTCCTTGTCCATGGCGTTGTTGCCACGTGCATTGGTGCTGTCGCAGTGCCGCCCGTCAGTTTGCCGAACGCGAGTCTGCCAATGCTACCGCCGTCGCAAGGTCACTGCTGTCCAAGAAAAACTTGGCAGCATTTCCCTTGTGTCGGGAGCGTTTTGACAATGCCACCTGGCAGGTCAACTCTGCCAGAATTTTTTTCGCAGAGTTTCCACCGCATAGGCACGTTTCTGGGACTGTCAGCATAGGCTCAGACCTGTACGCCTCGCTGCTGCTCAGATCTGCTACTTCTGCTGCGCTCTGGCTCTGATACCAAGCTAGAAACTAGTCTAGAGTGGCTGGTTGGGGCTGTGGGATGGTTGGAGGAGGCATGGCTCCACGCTCGTTACTTTGCACTGCTGCCCCCTCTGGCTACTCTGAGACTTGTGAGAGGAAAACTGCATGCTGAGGAGTTAACACAAGAATGGCTGACAAAACTGAGAATGAATTTATAGCAACTGAGAATGAGAGCAACTCAGAGAACCCTCACACAACTAGGCCTAGCTCGGCTCTATCGAGCTTGTTACTCGGGTCACCAACCAATCAGGAAATTCCTATTTTTCGAGCAAGTTGAGTTTTCTCGTTGAGCGCTGCCAGGCACCCAATGACCCCGAACCCGGGCGTCATCCATTCTCCCTGAAAACTGGACCATACCAAAACACCCACACTACAAAAGCAGTCGTGCAGTCAGAATCATCCAGAAAAATAGCAGCAAGGAGTTACGGCTACCTAAACCCAGGCTACGCCTAGGCCAGAATGACCCCGGTCACAACAGTGCCCAAATAATCTGAAACTTTGACCATAAGAAGAACGTAACGATGCAAGTGCAACCATGCAGTCAAGTATGGCACAGGACATGTGCAGACAACATCTGCAATTGTAGTGACCGCCAGCAGCATGACTGTTGAGGATGCCTGCCGATGGAGCTGTGCACATCACGCATTTGAGGGAAGAGACTCAAGCAAAATGCATGCGGACCTCGACCTGTGTCAGCTCCACTGGACAACACTCCAGCAGCATCGCGACTTGTCATCAGTCATCTGCATGCCAATGTACACAAGCCGGGAGGACACAATAGAGCACAATAAGGGATGCGCAAAAACCACAACTGACACCCGGGTGTAATCCCGTACGAAGCGCCGGTAGAAATTACAGAAACAGAGGAAAACTTGAACGTCGTGAATGTTGGTCGGCGTTGGCCATTCAGTGACTGCTATCACGTTTTCCGGATGCATGGTGCTCCGTCCACTGTTGATGACGTGACCCAAAACTTCGATCGAACGGCGACCAAAATCGCACTTCGAGAGCTTTTTGGGAATCTCTCTCTTAGTACGACTTCAACAACTTTCTTAAGATGTCCATTTTACTCCTCTAGGATGCGGCTATACACCAGAATGTTGTCGAAGTACACAGCGAAAAAATTGTTCATTGCTGCCATGAATGTTGCTGGAACATTTGTGAGTCCGAATGGCATTTCCGTGAACTCGAAGTGCCTGTAACGCGTTTGGAACGCTGTCTTCTCGATGCCAATGTCTGCGATGTGAATCTGGTGATAACCGCTACATGAGTCGATTTCGGAGAACATTTGAGCCCCTCGGAGTTGGTCGAAAAGTTCTTTGGCTAGGGGAAGAGGGTAGCGTTTCGTGATAGTAGTGTCATTTAATGCCCGATAGTCAATGTACATCCGCATCTCACTAGTTTTCTTTTTGACGAAAAGCACTGGTGCAGCGTATGGTGACGTGAATGGGCGAATGAACCCCTGATCGAGCATCTCGTTGAGTTTCTTTTTCAACTTGGTCAGTTTGTGACCGCTCATCCAATACCCTACTTATATTTAATTTCGATCATTACGAAAACGTGAATTAAGTGATCTTTAATTTCGTTCAAGATTTTTAAAAAAGAAGTTATTTGGGTGGTACTTAAACTTTCGTTCAACTAAAATACCTGATCCGTAAATCCGACGTCGAGCAGGTGCAGGCCTGCGAGATGCGGCGATCCACCTCGCTCGAGGTACGCAAACATCGCGATTGACCAGCCTGACGTGTCGGATCGAGCAAAAACTGCTCGATCTGACGCGTCAGGCTGGTCTGACAGCGCTGACACTACCACTTCCCCACGCAAAACCAGCTTGCATGCCGGACGTGCACCGATTCTCCGAAATAATCGTGTTTATATTCATCGAATTTACAATACAAGTGTGGAAACCCGGGATTCTCTGTCATTATTTTTTAGGTGTCAGAAAATGGAATTATTTGTGTGGACCCTGAACTTTCGACGACGAAACAAAATATTCTCTTCAGAAATATTTATAATCAAAGTTAAAGATCGGTAGGGTAGGCCCCTCAAACTGTGGGTCGGGTACCAGCTTTAGTTTGATGCGATGGTCGATGTCTGGTTGAGGTGGTAGGGGCTTTGGGATTTTGTCAGGAAAATGCTTGCCAACTCTTGGATGAATGGTGCGAACTCTTTGGGTACCACCGAGAACTTTGTTGATGCTGATGAGGCTGACGAGTCCGATGAGGATGGTGAGTCAATTTCTGCTACTTATGCTTCTTCCATTGGCTCAAGATGTATGAGCCAAACAAGAGCTCCTCGTCGCATGTAGTATTTTGTCACATTGAGTGATATCGGCTGCACAGGTTGTCGCTTTTTTAATGCCGCGGCTTCCTCTACTGCTTCCACCACTACTACAACAGCTTCGTCTTTTGCCCCACGCACGGAAGTTGCCGTTTGGCACCGTTAATGTTTGCATTTATTTTGCCACTGTTCTAGACTACTTGCCAATTGTGTTGGTGTAGAAAATCTCGTCCGAGAATGATTTTGTGATCACTCAGTAGATAGGACCTCCAGGCCGTTACATCTTGTAGATCTCCCACTTGTAGTCGTGGTAGTTCTTGAAGTCTCCCTACTTGTAATCTACCATCGACATTTTTTCCTTCAAACACCCGTGGTTTGGCTCGCAAACCAAGCTTGTAAACCATGTCATTGCTTACAACACCGCAAGAAGCTCCTGCATCCAATAGAGACAGTACCGTTCTGCGACTCTTGCATGCTCAAGGTTGGACTTTTACCCGTTTTGCCGGCTGGTCGTCCTCGTACCCCTCGTCAAACTTTGCGATCTCCAAAACCATCTACAGTGTCGTAAGCCATTCAGATGGACAATTGTTTGGCGCAGATTGCTCCTCATGGACAAGGGTCGCGCCTTTCCCTCCTACCCTTTGCCATTTCTCAACTTATTTTTCTGAAAGTCCCCCCCCCCCCCCCCCCCCTTTTGGCCTGCTGTTTGTTCCGACATTTATGAGAGATGTGCCCAAATTTTTCGAAGTTGTAGCAGGTTTGTGTGTCTCTGTGGTCGATGGCTTCCACTTCCATCGAAGTCGAGGAGTCCCCAGACTTGCTTTTTCCATTTCCACAATTATTGTGGTTTTGAGGTTGCCTGCCGTAGAATTCCACGATCCGATGATTGTAGTCGGCACTTTTGATCCTTTCAACTACTGTGATCATCTGCAGCAAGTTGTTTTGGATGTTGAAAATGGCAATTGCTCACCGGATGTCCCGTCTGAGGCCGTTGTTATAGTGAGAAAGAGTTCTTCGGGGGCGATGTCTGCACCATGTTGATCTCTCATAATCTCTACATATACTCTGCCACGCTAGACTGTTGATGGAGACGCTGAAGTGTGCACCATGGGTCACACTTCTCGTCTAGTCTTCCAAATCGTATGAGCATTGCACGCAAAAAATTGTTCGTGTCGGTTGGTGGAGTCAGCGCGTCTTGCCATTGTGGGTCAATCTGCTCCAAGGGTAGAACGCCCACGATGATATGAGACGGACGCCGTCGACCGTTGATGAAGTCCCGCCGGTCTCCTGTTGTTGTTGGATGGCCTTTAGGTCAGACCACCAACTTAGTACCGTTCCAAAGAAAACGCGGCCATGAGGTCAGTTGTTTTTCGTTCATCGTTGATCCAAGCAGCGGTGAAGTTCGCCTCCAGACTCGTCAGCCACATACGAACCGTTTTTCCTTTAGAAATTGTAGGACCAAACGGTTCTCGTGGATCCAGAAGAATCTCTGGTTTTCTTAAGAGTTTGGAATTTCACTTGATGAGCACCGATTCATTTGCGCTTGCGTTGCGAAGAGTGGTCGGATCCATGAAGTGTCAATAGTCGAGCGGCATTTGTAAAGTCACATCGTGAGTGGTCGGATTCAAGAAGTCGTGCTGAGAAGTCGGGGGTCTTTGTGAATTGATGGTGAAGATGTGAGATGCACCTTTATAAATCTAGATTCATCTCGGTGTGTCATGAAGTCGAACAAAAGGTCGTGTTACTTCTGTCGTAGATTCACAAGATTGGTCAAAGTTGCCAGGAGGTTCGGGAATGTTCACTGGGGGTGAGGATAGTTGGCCAGTTTGCCCTCGACCGTCAAAGTGAACATCGAGGTCTCGCGACATGTTGGGATCCTTGTGTAGTCACAGAAATACCCACTCGGAAAGAGTAGGGACGCGTGTATGTTTGGCTAGTAACACAGAAGGTGCTCATGCAAAAGTAAAACCCCAAATTTCCTGGTGTAATTGTAGAATGGGTTTGTGTATGGTTTGTATGTCAAACATGTGTACAAATTTAAGCAAAATGAAAACATTAACAAATGGGGAGTTTTTAACTCCCCATTTTTCAACCGCTAGGGATTCTGGCCGACGGACGTCGCCCGGAATTGCCCACACTCCAAGTACCTCCCCCATCCCCCCCCATCCCCCCGTAGCCTTCTTGTCACCCGTTCTGTTGCAGCCCTCACTTGCGAGGATCTCGATCGGTGTGTGGGTGGATGGGGTATTGGGCTACGAAGGGGGCAAGGGGGGGGTTGGTGGTGGTTGACTAACTGCTGGCCAGCATCTTTGAGTCCCAGCCCCCCCCCCCTTTCCCCCTGCACTTCTCAATTGGATCGCGGCCCTCTATGACAACTGCCACAATGGAGGGCAGCAATAAGCAAAGGTTCTTTGTTACATGTTTGACCCACTCCAAGGAGAAAAAGTAATTTCATCCTTGGATTTGTCTCATGGGTACTATTAAGTCTGCATCCCACGAGATGATGTGTCTGAAACACTGTTTTGGATACACATGGCAATTTTGGGTTTTGTGCTTTCCACTAACAAACATCCCAAAAATCTTACGAGGAGAAATGAACCAAACATTTTTCGAGCAACTTCTTTGGTTTTTTTGGTTTGCCTGGACAATATCTTGGTTTTATCAAAATCAATGAAGGTGTACATAGAATATTTGCACAAATTCCTCTTGCTCCTCAGAGAGCAAAAGTTCTATGCAGAGGTGAGGAAGTGAAAACTTGCACAAGATGAGATCCAATTTGTTGGACGTTTACTCAGGAAAGAGGGTATCTGTGTCGATGCACAAAGTTTCCAAGCCATCGTAGATTGGCTGTGCCCAGAAAAAAATTGGGTAGATTAGGTCTTTCCTTGGCCTTGCTAATTACGTTTGACTTTTTATGCAAGGGCAATTTACCTTGGTAGCTATGCAAACCAAGCTCACATGAAAATACGTGTATTGAGAATCGACAATTGACAGTGAGAAGACTTTCCTAAAAATCACAAAACTTCTGTCCACTGTGCCCGTCGTAGCTCTCCTGGATCTATTGCAGACGTGGTACCCCAGTGAACCTTGAATTCGATATTACCTGTTTTTTAGGTAGTTGAAATTCGTTGAAAATGGACTTTCGTCGAGTTCAAGAGTACCACCAAATTAATTCCAAAGTTCTTTCGTCGATTTCAAAGGTCTACCCCCACATTTTTGTCAAAGTTGTAACTGGGTACATGGTCTGGTCTGTTTTGATGCTGCAGGCAACAATTGGTTTTTATTCGGGGCCAGACGATGTTCACGCATTTCGATGTGCCTTTCGGTGCCTCTCAAGACCACTGAGTGCTCCTCGCCTCATGTTTGGCGTTCACCGAACGCCAAAACTGAGAGCGACGAGCATTCAACCGTTCGAGTTATTGAACGGCTGAATGGTCATCGCTCTTGCAGCTGAACATGAAGTGCAAAAAACACATCTGGCCCGCTTCCTCGTCGAAATGAATAACAAAGTAACCCCGATCATCAAATTTAATGTTCTACCCCCACTTTTTTGTCGAATTCAAAAGTGCCCCTAATTAACTCCAAAGTGTCAAAAAATTCGTCTAATTAAATATGGAACAACTCAATCGTCGAATTCAAAGTTCACTGGGGTAGGTATGAAGTGATGTATCGGTAATGTGACTCCGACCTGTCCTCGTACAAAGTGGTCATTAAGTTGTGTATGACAGCAAGAAGCTCATCCCTACAGAAACGTGATACGTAAATTATGATCAATAGCTCCTCGTTGTGGTAAATGCTTTCGAGATATCGCATTGTTAACTTAAGGGCGCTGAGGGCTTTGTGACCGACCACAATCCTTTGGTGCTTTTTGAAACGTGACCAAATCAATCAAGAAGACAGACGGGTTAGAATGAGTACCTCAGTCAATTCTATATCACATGAGAAGGTTATCCGAGACGTATAACATGGTCGATCCACTAAGCCGTCAACTCGTGAATATTAAAGAAACCATCAAGTTCAGTTGGTGTTTATGGTCATTGCAATAGCCAAAATGCAAACACCATCTCTTCGGCAACCACCTCAAGACATACCCCCCTGATCTTTAATCTTGATGTTAAATATTTATGGAGTGGTCGAAATAGGATACGATATTTTGTCCAACAAAATTGAAGGAACACAAAAATAGCTTGGTCTTTGTGTTGTCGAATTCAAAGTGTCATGTACATTTTTACCTTTTTTTTTCCCAGGTTGGCTAGCCTCTGTTATCTTGATGTTTGATGCGTGAGCTTGCCTTTTTTATTTGGTGTTACTCTAACTTTTTTTTTCCAGTGGTCGTAACCGATGGGAGCAGGAGGGTCTCCAAGACACCAAAACAAGCCCGGGGATTGAATCTGCCCCCCCAAAACAAATTACAGGTTATATAATCCAGAGTGCTTCCACCAGCGGTGGAAGTTCTGTGTGATTGTGATTTCCATGTTATATCTTCCTTCTTATGCGCTGCACAGGAAGGGGGCGTGTGATACTGCAGTGTGGATTTGTTGTTGGGTTTTATTCCTTTTCCTGCCGGGGGGAGGGGGGAGTTGGGCTATTCGTAATGATCCGTGGATTAGGTGTTCTTGGAGGAGGTGGGGTATGGTGGCTAAACTGGTCAGAGCAGGGTTATGTTTTGGTTGGGCCAAACGCTCTTGCCATACACGGTGTAGTATAGTGGCTCGTGTGATTTCCCAAAATCTGCGATCATTGGTGGTGCTTGTGGGTCCAATTTGGATGTTGGGTAGTGTGGAGGCGGCCTTCGGAAAGAACATTGCAAATAGGATGCAGAGGCACTTTATGATTGGTTGGATTTTGCCGCATTGCACAAAGCAATGCTCAATTGTCTCAAGTCATTGTTATTCTGACGTGAGCGACTCAATTGTCGCTCCCAAACAACAAAAAAATTAGAGCGATTGCGCCGTCGCACCAGCCTCGTCAGATTGAGTAATCATACATACCACATCTGTTTTTTGGATAGCCTGTTTGACAAGCTGTCAGAATAACTGACACGTGTGTACAGCAAATGTGTAGCGTATGGACCATTTTCAGGGGTTAAAAATGGTCGTTAAATAATTATCGGGTGCTTTGGGTACTCGAGGCTCAAGTTTCGAGGAGCCAAAAGCCCGGAAAAATGTAATGGGCTAGAGTCTGGTTCGACTATAGCCTAGAAAATAGTCCTTGGTCGCATTCGAGGCTAAAGGAGTGTCGCGATGGAAAATCCATCGCGTCACTCCTCCTCCACTCCTAGAATGACGCTAGGGTCTTGTTTCCAGCATGGCAATGCCACGTGGAAGAAGTAGGATTAGATTGCATGTTTGCTAATATGCCCTATGACGACTACGTCCATTTGTGGCGCGGTTCGTCTCAGCCAAAATGGCTGAGGCGACCATTTACTCACTCTCCTGAGATGACTATTCTGAGAGCCTACATTTTGGTTCTGCAGTTAGTCGCAAAACGGACCACGTCTGCCAGTGGTCAAAATGGACCACTGGCATCAGAGCCAGCTTCCGCAACCATCTCTGAAATCGGTTCAATATATTCGTTGAATCGAGATATCCAGCAACGACATCCGTCGATGGTGATGTTTTTGTCTCCACGGCTGAATGCCCGTGCGATCGATTGCAAGCTCTGGTCGAGCTTAGAGCTCCCCGGTCGGGATTGCAAACAGAAAAAAACAGGGAGAGGCCAATGGCCGGACACCAAACGCTGCCCGTGGCGAGCAGTTGCTCGCGTAGACAGTGGAGCTACGTCGGCCGTACGACAAGCCCAACGACGAGCCCGACGAGCCCGATGAGCCCGAGCTCGAGAGGGGAGGTGAGGGGAAAGGCCTCTTCCCTCATCCTCTCCCCCCCCTCCCTCCTCCCGGAATGGCGCCGAACGCATCGGGCAGAGGAAAGGACGAGCTCCCTCCCTTCCCCCTTTCCTTAGTGCCGAGGGTACCTAGGGGAGGAGAGAGAGGAGCTTCACCCCCCCCCTCATGACGCCGACAGCGCCAAAGGGAGAGAGGGGCCAGCCCCCCTCTCTTCCCCTTGTCCATGGCGTCGACGGCACCGAGGGGGAGGAGAGGGGCAAGTCTTTCCCCCTCCTCCCTCGTCCATGGCGCCGACGGCGCCGGGAGGGGCGAGCCCCCCCTCCCCCTCACCCATTGAGCCGACGGCGCCGAGGGGGAGGAGAGGGAAGAACCCCTCCCTCTTCCCCTCCGCCATGGCGCCAACAGCGCCAAGGGAAGGAGAGGGGTGAGCCCCCTCTCCCGCTCGCCCATGACACCGACGGTGCCATGGGGGATGAGAGGGGACGCCCCCCCCCCCCCCCCCC
>SZWC01007737.1:20686-44210 GCA_023375785.1 Penium margaritaceum | reverse complement strand
CACACGCACACACACACACACACACACACACACACACACACACACACACACACATGTGTGTGTGTGTGTGTGTGTATGTGTGTGTGTGTGTGTGTGTGTGTGTGTGTGTGTGTGTGTGTAAGGCTGTCCAAGTGAGACACTCGCTCTCGCGCAGACGAGGGGCGGCATCGCTCGGAAAAATGCGTGTCGAGAATGTTTCGTGCTCGTCCAAGCTGCGAGCAACACCACACTCGTACGAGACTTGAATGGAGACGTGTACTCTCGTTTTCTGACGTCATACGTCATGAATCATACTTTGAAAACAAGGCACCAATCAAGTTTAAACTTGTAAATATCCCATCAATCAAGCAAGCGCGGATCGCCAGATGCCGTAGATCCGCACGATCGACTGTAGAGGAAAGACAAAGGAAGGCAAGACGGGTACGAGGGGATGCCAGGTCGCACCTGGAAGTTAGTACGACCGACTTTTGGATGAGAATAGAAGACGACTATAGATGCACTAGAGGTGCGATAATGAAGATTGCAAATCGATGGTGTTGAATGACACACTGCATGTGCAAATACATCCGGAGATCCGCGGAGTGGGCATAGATCTGCAAGTCCGGAGAGTAGTCCGGAGATCCGGAGAGTTGTCTGACGGCTGCCGACAGATCTACTCCCACTCACACTAGACGTCGAGCACACGCTGGGGGTTCAGTGGGCGTTGACCTTCGCCATGCTTCTCGCTCGCTTCCACCACCCCCCCCTGCGAGAGAAAAACAAAAGTGGAAAATCCTCTTTGGGCATCCAAACCTCCCAAAAAACATGATATTGCTTCCGTTGGTTTGTAAGGACCATCGACGCTCCTCTCACATGGTATTGGAGGGATAAAAAGATATACCTTTCCAGAACCACATGTGTATGATTTCACCACATCAACGATGGAAACAACGACATACGACTTAGTCATTTCATGACTAAGTCCGTATCATGACTATGTCATGAGATATGAAGTGGACCTGATCTTTTTGCACGCTGACTGCGATCCTCGAGGATTGCCATCGTGCCGTCTGTACACAGTGAGTACTGGATGCATCAGAACCTTTTGGAGGTTCTCTGCATCATCAGACATGGCCGATGGAAACATCGCTCCGTGATGGAACGTGTCAAAGATGATACGCTTGAATAAATTCTCAATGGTGAAACCATTAACACCCTCTCACTCGGTGAGTGATGGATACAAATCGGGGTACCCCATCGGTACCAATGATAAAAAGGTACATGAGTGTACTCACAACCCTGTTCAGAAGACAATGATTTTTGTCAATGGGGGTTGTAATTGCACCAGAGAGGGACAGAGACTCTTCGATGGGCCCTCCTCCACGATTTGAAATGTCGCAGTACGGTGGTCGAAGATTGCAAGAGTCAAAACTGGCGTATGACAAGATTGACCTAATGTCAGAAGTGAACAAATTTGAAGGCGACACCTTCAGTCTATTTTCACTCGGTGAGTGAACATGTCATGGACATTGATAGACAAGAATACATGAACCGACGTCAATGACATAAATTAATCCACACTTCGGTGAAAATCCATTTCAGAGAAAATGAGCGACACTCATTCTCTCCTTGATGGTACTCAAGAGAACTATGACGATCTCATAGATTGCCACAAACCAACTACAACCTAGTTGGGATCACGTCAAGTTCTAGGTTTTGAAGTTCCAAAACTTATGACCGTAGAGATGATGTATGAGCCGACAGCTTTATACAAACAGTGTATTAGCACCTACATCTTGGTTGTCCGACCGACCACACTAGTCATAATCAACACTGAGGTAAAATAAGTGATCAATGTGTCAAAAATGTTGATGTGAAATGACTCTTGAAGATGGGCCTTGAGAAACGATGTTTCTCATCAGATTCTTTTGATGTTTTGAGAAACGTCTCAAAGTTCATGCCATCGTGACACGGTACACTAGTTGTGTACGTCATGCTCTTCAAACATCACACAGATGGAGTCTGATCATACCAAAGGCATGGTGTAACACCGCCTATCCAATCTGTTGGAAGAAAACCAATCTCCGAGAGAGAGCATAGCGATTACGGTGTAGTCAAACCACGCTTTCCTGACCCGGAAGGTCATGGTAAAGTAACTGAACTCCCTGGGCTCTGGGGATGGTTGAATTGAAGTACATTGCCGAATGCAAGTATAACATGTTTTGGATGTCGCTACGGAGGTATCCACAACGATGGTTGTTTTTTGGATGTCTTTGATGAGGGCGATCACCTCTGCAAGTACCTTGGGTGAGGCATATGGAAAACACTCTGTCGAGTGGAAGTACCAAATTTACACATCAGAAGACGTTGAAACAACATTTTTTGTTGTGACTTGACAAACACAATCCGTGACGGGTTCCTGACTGGAACCTTAGGACGTCATGACATGAGCAAAGAAAGACTTTGGAACTAATTTTTCCAGGCTCTTTGGATGTGATTTGGATGTGTTCAACACAATCACATGAAATTGACACCCGAAAGGTGTTGTTCCAACTTGTACCGCAGTGATTGTGATCACGGTATACCCATTTGGTGAATACCGAACGATGAACACTTCATTCGTGGATAGAATCCATGGTTGAGATTGGTTATCTCAGGGAACCTAGTTCAAAAGCAATGTGCTTTTGACAGGGACGGGAACGGCAGCCTATGGTACCCATTTCAGATAGAAATGAGGGGATGATGGTTGAGACCAAGATCATCTAGGTCGGAGCATTGCCGTGTCCAATGATGGACTTAAACGGCAAGTGCGCATACCAAGCGACCAATGCCGCCTCCTTCAAAGATGAGTGCAATCTTTGAAAGGAAAAATATGTGTGCTCAGCAACCCTGTCTTAGGGCCTTGGTGCCTCCCAACCCTAAGATGAAGCTAGCATGCGAGTTGCATGGGTTCAGTGGAGCTTGGTTGAGTTCGGCCAACTAATCCATAATTGCTGAAAGAGGTCTAGTGGACCTTTGTGTGGTCATGAACACGTGGTTGCGACCCGAGAGGACTGATGTCCAGATACTGGGTTGCACGTTCTAACAATGTTGCAGGGAGGTACCACCTTGGCAACATCCCCTCGGAAGAGATCATGTCCGAACGACATGGGAAGTGTTGTGTGGACCTCGTCAGTTTTCGTGGGGACGCCCGGTTAATTGGTCGCAGGGACGCTCCTTGCAAAGGGGGAGGAGGCGTCACCACAATAGCTTGCTAAACACGTACCACACAGAATGTGGGATAATTCATCCTATGTACTCTCTTCCAAACTGGCATGACATTGTTGACAACGTACGTCCCAAAAGGCATTGACTATGCCATCGACACACACGTATGATGAGTCTGGTGAAGACTCATCAACACTTGTGAAAAACGTGCAAGGATTGTACGTGTTTCATCTTGGTAAGAGCCAAGGATCACGCGATCAACAGTGGATGTTGTACGCTAATGACCATAATGACAAAAAACCACAAGTGTGTGGTTGATTGTGCGTGAACGTGATGCAACCGTGTTGCGGATGACAAGAGTTCACACGTGTGATCTTGTTTGCACTTCTTGTTGCATGGTTTGCATCATAAAGTACGCGATGATCAAACCTCCATGAGCAAAGACGAACAGGGACGGTTTGAAGCAAAGGGGGAGGAATATAGCGTACGGACCATTTTTAGGGGTTAAAAATGGTCGTTAAATAATTATCGGGTGCTTGGGGTACTCGAGGCTCAAGTTTCGATGAGCCAAAAGCCCGGAAAAATATAATGGGCTAGAGTCTGGTTTGACTCTAGCCTAGAAAACAATCATTGGCCGGATTTGAGGCGAAAGGAGTGTCGCAATGGAAAATCCATCGCGTCACACCTCCTCCACTCCTAGAATGACGCTAGGGTCCTGTTTCCAGCGTGGCAATGCCACGTGGAAGAAGTAGGATTAGGTTGCATGTTTGCTAATATGCCCTATGACGACTACGTCCATTTGTGGCGCGGTTCGTCTCAGCCAAAATGGCTGAGGCGACCATTCGCTCACTCTCCTGAGACGACTACTCTGAGGGCCTACGTTTTGGTTATGCAGTTAGTCGCAAAACGGACCACGTCTGTTACAAAATGTGATGGTTCACAAATTTGAGTTTCATTTTTTGAGAGACATGGAGATGCTCGAGGGACACGCACGTAACCACCCACTCGAAGCTTGTTGTTGAAATCAAGGACCATCATAATAGTGAATAATGCACTTCGTCGTAATTAAAGTCCTATTTATTCACGAATTCGACCATTTAGGATCACCAAATCAATTCAAACCACAAAATTCACGTCAAGATGAAAGATAACATAATTGTCAAAATATTTAACATTAAAGTTGAAAACCAGGGGGTAATCTACTGCAACAATCTTGTAAACAGAAGCCAGATGGCCTACTGTGTTGATTCTACATTTCGAGACTCTCAAAATCTGGACAAGTAGACAGTGTTGGAGGCTGTGGGAATTTTCTCGCACGGAGAAGAAGTCATTGTGATGAACTCGAGAGACCTTCAGGAAAAGATTATCTTCTAGTTCCACAACCCACCGGTGGCAGGTCATATAGGACCTAAAAAAATGGGGCATGGACTCTTGCACCACTATTGATGACCTAGATGGAGTGTCCATGTCCCCAATTATTGCGTGACATGCGACCCATGTCTTTGAACAAGGCTAGTCACAAGAAGCATGCTCGACTTCTCCACAGCTTCCTAATCGTATGATACTATAGGAGTGCATAAGCATAGACTTTATTGCCGGTCTTCTAGACACAACCCGTGGCCACGATGCAATATTAATGGTTGTGGATCTTCAATCAAAGCTAATCCCTTTCCTTCCTACAACAACTGATTTGAACATGGAGGAGACCACTGTTATTTTATCTATGGATGTTGTAATCTACCACATAATCGTAATGCACAAATGCTACGTACCAGACGTACACGAGTCCCTATCTTTCCGAATGGGCATTTCTGTTATTGCATAAATAGCCCATTGCGTCGCGAGAACCGTGATATTCACTCCGACTGTGGAGGTCAAACTGGCCAACTGCCCCGCCCTCAATGGATATTCCCAAACCTTCCGACAGCTTTGACCACTCTCGCGAACCCACAAACAGAAGTATCAAGACCTTTCGGTCAACTTTTCAACACACAAAGATGGATACGGATATTTAAAGATGCATTTCACATCTTCACCGCAGATTCTCGAAGACCCCCGACTTCTCAGCGGACGTTCTTGAATCCGACCACTCACGACGCGACCCTGCATGCGTTGCTCGATAATCGACCCAACAACCCCAAATGTGATTCGTTTGTGTCTCGACAATTCTCTATATGTGTTTGATCATTTTGACACTTGTCATCTAATTAAACTTACCACTAATTATAAATTTCTCAAGTGTCCCATATCGTGTTCTACCTTGCAACTTCTACCTATTCACCATCTACGCTCCGTTCGACACAACACTTGGTATCAGAGCGGAGCGGTGTTGGGGAGGCATCGGACTTCTTTACCCATTTGGAGGACTACCTCGTACATGCCGCCACCGCATCCCGCACGTTGATACTTTGCAGAGTTTGCGACTGCGACGTGAGGTGAGCAAGTGTAACCGACGACCAATAGCGGGTCTTTGGCGATGACTTCGGCAATGGAGGATCAGAACTTGCCGATGTACGCGAACCTTGAAACAACAGCAAATGCTGGTGTGGCAGGCTATGCGGCAGCTAGAATGACCCCTATGGCTTTGAGGACCAATCCAGTCGCGGACCCAACGGTGAAAAACCAGCCGCTCCTACGAACTACCACGATGAAGACATGAAGGACGACAGGTAGTACTGGACAACAAGCGCGGATCAACAAGGAACTGACGTACTGGATATTTGCACTCAAGGGGATCAACAACCAACTGCTCCAACAACTCAACATTGTGATGGAGGCTCTTCACAACGCAAGCGCGCGTGAAGCACTACTTGTCAAGAGAAACTCCCAGTTCTTGAGAAAACCCAAAAGTTGTTCAGCTCCACTAGAACCGTTTGATCCTACAAATTTAGAAGGACCGACAGTTTGGATGTGGCTGACAAGTTTGGAGGTGTACTTCACAGTTACTAGGTTCAATGACGATCAAAAGAAGATTGACCTCGTGGCCACGCTTTTGCATGGCACGACGTTAAGTTGGTGGTCTGACCTAAAGACCATCGAACGGTAGCTAGAGACCGGCGGGGTCTCATCAACGGCCCACGGCGCCCATCTCACATCGCCAACCGCAGGCGTTCTACCCTCGGAGCAGATCAACGCACAGTGGCAAGACGTGCTGATGCTACCAACTGATTGGAATGATTTTTTGCGCACAATTTTTGCATGCTTTGGACAAATTAACAATAAGTCTGATGCACGATACAAGCTCCAACGTCTACGTCATCAGACCAGCGTTGCGGAGTACACGCGAAGATTCCGCAAGATCATCACCAGAGCAGACATCGCCCCAGACAAACTATGTTTTCATTACAACAACGGCCTCAAGCGAGACATCCGACGAACAATCGCTATTTTTGGCATCCAGAACGGCTTGTCGCGGATGATCGCGGTAGCAAAAAGGATGGACAACAACGACTGAAACGCTTGGATCCAAGAATCCTACGACTGGCGACCTCTTAACTGCAATCATTGTGGAAATGGAAAGAAACAAGTCGGCGGGCTCCTTGGCTCCAATGGAAGTGGACGCTATGGACCAGGGAGATACGTAAACCTGCTAAAACCACAGAAAAGTCAGGCTCATCGCTCGCAACTGTGGGAGCAAGCAACAGGCCAAAAGGGGGGGGGGGAATTCGCAGAAAAACAAGTTGAAAAACGACAGAGGGCATGGGTAAAAGGCGCAACTCTTGTCCATGAGGAGCGATCTGCACTAAACGATTGCCCATCTGAACGGTCTACTTTGCCGCAGTGGGTTTCTGAGATTGCAAAATTTGACGAAGGGTACGAGGACGACCAACGGACGATACTACTAAAAGTTTAGCCTTGAGGATGCAGAAGTCGCAGAACGGTACCGGCACAATTGGATCGAGGAGCTTCACACAGCTTTTTGAGCAACGACATGGTTTGCAAGCTTGGTTTGGAGACCGAACAAGGGGTGTTTGAAGGAAAAAACGTCGATGGGAGACTACAGGCATTGAGACTCTGAGAACCACTAGGATTACAACTGGGGGATCTACAGGATGTAATGGTGTAATTGTCTTGTCCAATGAGCGATCGCAAAACCATCCTCGGACAAAATTTCCTTTACCAGCACAATACACAGGTCAAGTGGAATAACGGCAATGTCTACATGGAGTTTGATAGTTCTAAACGACAACTTTTGTGTGCAAAGAGGAAGCCGACAACGGAAGCAAAAGAGGTGGAACCAACAGAGGCAGCCAAGGAAGCCAAAAAGCGACGACCTGTGCAGCCGATACTGCTCAATGTGACCAAGCAATGTATTCAACAAGGAGCTTGTGTGTGGCTCATACATCTCGAGCCGATGGAAAGGCAAAAGTGGCGGCAGCTGACTCATCGTCAGCCTCATCAACCTCATCGACATCAACAAAGTTCGTGATGGCACCCAAAGAGTTCACACCACTCATCAGGAGTTGGCAAACATCTCCCCCGATGAACTCCCAAAGACTTTACCTCCTCAGTGAGACATCGACCATGATATTGAACTGAAACCGTAGCAGACCTACTCTTTGAGGGGCCTATCGGATGAGCGATCACAAGCTAACCAAGCTAAAAAAGTAGCTTGACAACATGCTCAGTCAGGCTTTCACCCACCAATCCACATCACAATATGCCGCACCAGCACTATTCAAGAAAAAGAAAACTTGCGAGATGCGGATGTGTGTGAATTATTGGGCGTTGAACCACGCTACCATTAAGAACCGCTACCCCCTTCCCCGAGCTGACGATTTTTTTGACCAACTCCGAGGGGCTCGAATTTTCAGCAAAATTGACTTGCACAGTCGATACCACTATATACGCGTGGCAGACGCCGACATCATGAAAAGGGCATTACGAACCCGCTATGGGCACTTTGAGTTCATGGTCATGTTGTTTGGACTCAGAAAGGCCCCGGTGACGCTTATGGCAGCAATGAACATCTTTGAAAAGTTCTTGAAATTTTAGAAAGATTTTTTTTTTTTGGATAACTCTGGACATGCAACTTTGGTTGCCGTTCGATCGAGTTTTTTAGTCACGTCATCAATGGTCGACAGATCACTATGGATCCCAAAAAAGTGGCAGAAGTCGCTCATTGGCCAACGCCGACCAACGCTCGAGAAATGTAAGTTTTTCTCGGATTCTGTAGTTACTACTGGAGATCTGTACAGGACTACGCGCTAGTGTCAGCGCCTCCTTCCGACCTCAATCAAAAAGAAGATATGTGGCAGTGGGGAGATAGAAAACAAGAAGCGTTCATCGCCTTCTTGAATGCTCAGACCTTGGCGCCAACCCTACGATTAGCTGATCCAATGGTCGACTACGTCATGGCTACGGATGCATCAGACCAAGCCATTGGCGCGATTCTTGTGCAAGACCATAGTAACGGCGAACAACCAGTCACGTGCATGTCTCAAAAACTGCACAGACCAGAACTCAACAACGCAGTTCACGAGAAGGAGATGCTGCCGGTCATTCACGCGTTCAAGACGTGGCGATGCTATCTAGAGTGTTATCGATTCATTGTGCGCACCGACCACCACGCGTTAAAATACTTGAAGACGCAGCCAAATCTCAGCCAATGCCAAACCGGATGGATGGAGTTCCTTGAATCCAGGTTTGACTAAAAAATTGAGTACCTGCCAGGCAAAATCAATCCAGAAAACACACTCAGCTGTCGACCAGATTTTATGGCTGACGTGGCAATGCTACAGCTACAGCGGGACCCTTATCTCGAGCGATTATTTTCATGAGGCTACGACCAGCACGGCGGATATGATAAAACAGAATTCCGGCTCTACGCACCCTATAGGCGACATCGCTTCACTCACCAAGAGGCCGTTCCTCCGAACGATGAACTTTGCCGTATGCCGCTTGAAGAGTGTCAAGACACCGGTCTAGGTGGACACTTAGGAGAGGATAAGACGTTGAAGAAGCTGGCAAAAAACTATTGGTGGGACAAGGTGCAATCCGACATGGCCAACTTCTACAAAACCTGCGACACATGTCAGCGATAAAAATCCCGTTGCACGAGGCCACCCGGACTTCTACAACTACTCCCTCTTCCGACGGAACCATGGGCAGACATCTCCATGGACTTTGTCAATGGATGACCCGTCACACCTGAGGGATATGACGCAATCCTTGTGGTCATTGACAGGCTTTTCAAAATGTCCCACTTCATTCCGACAATGACCACCATCACCACTGAGGGAACAATGTCAACCGGCATGAGGCAAACGGACTAGAAAACAGGGCTGATACAATAGCACGTGCCGTCTGCTTCTAGCATTACAGCCAGGAGAAGATATCACCCTCAGGATCACGGTTCCACACTGAGCAACTCCTAGGCAATCACTTGCTAGCCACTGTGTCCACTTAACACTTGGTCACTTTTGCATAAGGTGCTAGTCAAAGACTAGCTCCTGAGGCATAGACCAACCAGTGTTTTCCTTATACTGTTCCTTTGTTGGAAAACTCTTTGAGGAGCATCTAAGGCCAGATTGTGTAATTAGAATGAGGAATGAGCCTGGTACATATAGTCCTAGGCCTGGCGTATGAGGTGCATGTGTGTGTAGTGGTACTTTTGGGATGGCCACTTCATACCACCTCACCAGCTCGCCAATTGGCACATCCACTGACCGCCAAGTGGCACATCCTCCTCATGCATGGAGAAATGTCTAAGAAAAATTCTGTGTGCAGGAAGGTCAAAAACGTTCCTGCGCACTTCAATGCTCGATCGTAGGACCTGTTGTTCCTAGGTCCAACATGCCATCCGTTGTGCTACACTTCTGGTGTCTCGCTTGGACTTGCACCACAAACAACGTTTTGGGGACTTACTCCAAGGAAGCAGTGCATGCCCAACCTGTCCATGAATCCATAGCAGTGGCCATGGGGCATAAAACAACAACAGTCTCTCCCTTACACCTTAGGCCACTTCCTGTGATAATTGTCTTCTACACAAATCCGTAGCTCTGTGTTGTATTCGTGCACGTCAGCTATCTTGGTCTTTAGTTCTCATCTCTTGCATCAACCATGCCGGCTCCTTGAGCACATGCAACATGCAAGTTGCTGTCTAGCGGCTTTGTCAAGAAGTCCGTAAGATTTTTTTTGGTTGCAACATGCTCCAGTTCCACGACACCGTTCGCGACAAGGTCATGTGAGTAGTGGTACCGAATGTCGTTGTGCTTTGTCCGTCGAAAGATCATGTCGTCCTCTGCCATAACGATGGCACTTTGGTGGTCAATGTGGATGACCGTTGCTTCCTCTTGGGGTTCCTTGATCTCATCAAGAAAATTGTGGAGCCACTGTGTTTCCTTGCACACGTCGGAGAGTGCGATGTACTCAGCCTCAACAGTAAAAAGCGAGACGTAGTCCTACTTCCTGCTTGCCCACGAGACCGCACCACCGTGGAGAAGGCAGACAAAGCATGAGGTGGACTTCCTATCATCAATCCGCCCTCCCCAGTCTGCGTCACTATAGCACGTCAGTCGCAGCAAGTCTGATCCTTCCAGACATCCAAACCGAAGTCCAACGTGCCAAGTCTTTTTCAAGTAGCAACAAATCCGCTTCACGGCTTGCCAATGTTCTGGCCCAGGGTTGGCCACAAACCTGCTCACCTGGCCCACCGCATAAGCGATGTCAGGCCGCGTCCCCGCCATCGCATACATGAGGCTACCAATGGCGGACTGGTGTGGAATGTTTTGCATCTCCTGTCGGTCTGCCTCGTTGCTTGGTGACATAGAGGAGGAGAGTTTGCAATTGGAGGGCATGGATGTACTGACAGGTTACATCCCTCCATGTTGCAGCGCTTCAAGACGTCCATGATGTACTTAGTCTGGTTGAGCTCGATGGTGCCTGCTTTGTGGTTGCGGTGAACAACAATCGCAAGGTAGTACTCAAGAGGACCCATGTCTTTCATCTTGAACTTACTACTCAGCTGGTTCTTGAGGTCTGCAAGGGCCTGATCAGTGGAAGAGCACATGATCAATTCGTCGAAGTACAATGCCACAAGCAGCAAGCCATGCCCATCCTCCCACACATAGACACCAGGGTCGTTCTTGCAGTGCACGAAGGAGAGCTCAGACATGTAGCTATCCATTTCCTTGTACCAGATCCGGGGGGCCTATTTCAGACCGTACAACGCCTTCACCAGCTTGCACACTTTACCCTCAGGTGGTTAGAAACCTTCAAGCACCTCCATTAGCACCTTTTTGTTGAGCTTTGCATAAAGAAAATCTTTCTTCACATCCATCTGGTGGATCTCAAGGTCTTTGGTGGTAGCGACGGCCAGCAGGGACCTGATGGAGGCAAACATGACGGCCGGTGTAAAGGTCTCATCGTACTCAGAACCTACGCACCGAGAAAATCCCTTCGCCACGATCCTTGCCTTATACCAGTCGATGCTATCATCTTGCTTCCACTTCAGCCTGAGCACACACTTTGAGCCCACCACGTGAGCGTTAGCGGGTCTGTCCACCAGCACCCACGTGCCACTTTCTTTGATGGACGCAAGCTCGCTGTCCACTGCCTCCTTCCACTTGGCCGCATCGGGCCTTGCCAGTGCGTCACCCACAGTGAGTGGCTCTCCCTGAGCCAAACAGGACCAGCTCAGTCCAGTCCAGCTTCCAGTGTTAGCGTCGTACTTTGGAGTCTGTTTTCTGTGCCATATGCTGCGACACTGCATTGCTGGTGGATCTTTGATTTGCTATTGCTCCTGTGCTATTGGCTGCCCTGGCCTCCGAGCTGGTCTCAGAGGCCTCGGACATCTCTGACTCTGTGTCGGAGCTCGCCAGTGCGTCAGCCTGCGCAGCCGCTCTCCCAGCCACACCACTCTTCTTCACGGCTTGCCGCACTGGCAGCACTTGCCAGTTTTTGGGAGCTTGATCTCCTGAATCTAGTAGCACCAACCACTCTCCCTGTTTTGGAGCTTGCGTGGGATCAAGCATCTCTTCCTTGCCTGGTTTCCTCTCGTCAAAAGTTACGTCCCGGCTGGTGATGAGTCTCCTTCCTACCAGGTCCCACAAGCGGTAGGTCTTGTGGACCGTCTCATAGCCCACCATAACGCACTTTCACGCTCTTGCATCCAGCTTTTCGGCACCCTCACCCGCCTGGATCTTTACCCATGCGGTGCAGCCAAAGACTTTCAGGTGTGATCCGTCAGGTTTCTTCCCTGGCCACACTTCTTGTGGCGTCATCTGTTGCTTGCCCTTTTTCTTTCCGCGTCTGCCCAGAGCAGCCGCAGGAGTAAGGTTGACAAGATAGCGTGCCGTTCTTGTCGCTTCCGCCCAAAACCGCGGTGGAAGTTTTGCATCAAAGAGCATGCTACGCACCATGCCGAGGATGGTCTAATTAATCAGTTTGGCCACACCATTGCTTTGCGGCGTGTAGGGTGTTGTGGGCTGGTGGTTGATCCCATATTGCCGCAACCAGCCCTTGCATGCCTCATACTCTTCACCGTTGTCGCTTCATATTTCTTTGAATTTCTTTCCAGTCTGCCACTCCACCATGGGGACAAACTCTTGCAACTTTTGTCTGATCTCTCCCTTTGGTTTTGAGGAAGAAGATCCACACCTTGCGGCTGTGGTTGTTGATGAAGGTTAGAAAATACATGCTACCACCGTTTGACGCCGTGCAAAAGGGTCCGCATACGTCAGTGTGAATCAGGTCAAGGGCTGATTCTGCGCGGCGACCATTGCGCTCAAAGCGCGTTTGTTTGGTCTTGCCTTGGAGGCAAGGTTCACAAAGGCTGCCACACCCAACCGCATCCTTCTTGCACCCATCCATGTCGAAGACCAGCTATTGTTGCTGCATGACTTGGAGCGTTCTGTTTGCAATGTGCCCAAAGCGTCTATGCCACAGATCAGCGTCTTCATCCTTTGCGACAGAGGAAACTTTTTTAGTTTCCGTTGGTGTGCTCTTGCGTTGGTGCCAAGACCACTACCTCCGCCGCACCCGCATGACCCTCGTCTTCCGAGCTCTTTGTTGCGGTTTTCTGCAATACATAGAGCCCGTCAACCTGTGGGACCTGTGCCACGAGATCTTTGTTGGCATAGAGGACCTTGATGTCCTCATTCCTGACAATGACTGCCTTATTCTACGTGAACACCACCGTCATGTCGTTTTTCGTGGTTTTTGACACGGACAGGAGGTTTGCCGCAAAGGAGGGCATGTAGACTACATCACGCAGCCGCAGATCCTTCTCCACACCATTAAGATTGATGGTTACCAGCTTGCCTCCAACACCATTTGCGTTCACAATGCTGCCGTTCGCACATCTAAACCGCCGATCAGTGGGGGCAAGGGAGATGAATCCAGCCTTGTCATTGCTAGAGTGGTAATCAGTGCCGGAGTCGAGCCCAAAGGCTCCTGGCCTGAGCAGCGCCGCTCCCTTTGTTGGAGGCGTGGTTTGCGCCACCATGTTGGTGGCTCCTTTGCCAACTTTTTTGCTGCCTTTGTTCCCACCGCTTCCGCCGTCTTCCTTCTTTGGCAACATGCACTCTCTTGCCCAGTGCCCAGGTTTGCCGCAGTTGAGGCAGTTGCCCTGTTGCTTGGGAGCCTTGCCACCATTGTTGCCTCCACCGCCACCGCTTCCGCTGCCGCCTTTCTGATCAGAGGCTGACCCTTTACTTCCGCGGCCACTGTAGCATGCAGCATAGGCTGAGGAGTTAGCCTCACTTTCATTGCTGCGCATGGCCTCGTTTCGCATGTACTCGGACACTGCCGTGTACGTCAGGTCATCCTCCTTCCAGCCGCCCATGACGGTGATCATTGGGCTCCAGGTCATCGGTAGCGCCATGAGGAGGATCATGGCTTGCATGTTTTTGTCAAGGTCCTAGTTCATTTGGCAAGCCTTGCCAAGGAGTCCCTCAAACTCTTGTAGGAAATCGGGGATTGATTCTCACTCATTCACCTGCATGTTGATCAGCCGTTGTAGGATGAACAATCTATTTACGAGGGAGGTGGATTGGTGCACACGCTTGAGCTTGACATAATCATCCGAAGCCAATGTGAACCCCGCAATGACAGGAACATACTTCTTGGCCACTGCGTTGCTGAGGTGTGACCTGTCAATATCATTTCTTCCAGTCCATGTCTCGTGCTCCGGTGAGCCCTCCGTGGGAACCTGCCCCTCTCCTTTCAGAAGATTGATGAATCCATGCACTTTCATCACCAGTTCAAACTGCCATCTCCAGAGCGGGAAGTCGTTCCCCTCGAAGATAGGGATACCTCCCAAAGATCCAAGACCTTGCAGTAGTGCGGTGGCAATCACGGTTGCTCCTATGGTCTTCCCTGTGGTAGCCACTGTTGAATTTGAGGACTGCCCTGTGGCAGCCCCCACTGCTCCCAATGGACCAGCCATTTTAGCTGTCCTTTTCTGCAATCTGTGTCTCTGCTACGTTGAGGCCGATGTAGGCTGATGTTAGATGATGTCTGCTACCGGTTTCAAGGCGCAATTCCGTTGCTTACCCGTCCAGCCGACGTATACCTGCAAACAGAGAAGACAGATCACACTAGCACACCTATGGTCTTGCCAAGGGACAGCTTGTCCTGGTTGGAACCGAATGGTCGTGCCTCCAAGGGCAGACCTTATCCTTGGTCCCTTTGTTCTTGTTGGAGTAATGCTCCTCACCATGGCAGGAGTGACTCCAAAAAGGAACACCAAATATACAAGCCAAGGTGGCTTAGTGGTTGATGGTGTTCACCTATAGAGGCAGGGGCCCGAGTTCAAGTCCCACAAGGTGAATTTCTGTCCTGCCTCAAGGGAGGTTAAAAAATAGATGCCAGGAAGCTAGCTCAACCTCTAGAGTTCCTCTTTAAGTTTCTAGAAGGCCAGGTGAGGGTCCAGGAAGGTGGCACACCTTCTAGAAGGGGTGACTTGTCCTACAAGGCATCTAGAGGTGTCTTGGTCTTCTGGACACCTTCCCTCTTACTAGAAGCAAGCTGAGGAATCTAGGAAGGGGCAGAAGCTTCTAGAGGAAGGAAGGGATGCCTTCCTAGGTGGGAAAAAGGATAGCCTACCAATAGACACTCAAGAAGCCATAGAATCTGCTAGGAAGCTTCAAATTTGGCATGCTTTGGTGTTCTCGAAAGCTTAGATCACTGGCTATAAAATGCAAATTCTTGTGAGCCTTGATCAAAGTGTACATTCCCAGTCAATTCAGGCCAAAACTATTGCCTCAATCTCTGACCAGTATTCTGCCATCCTTGGAACTAGTTGCCTCCCCAGTTTCAGTCTCTCCAAAAAACAGTT
This sequence comes from Penium margaritaceum, assembly GCA_023375785.1. NCBI lineage: Eukaryota > Viridiplantae > Streptophyta > Zygnematophyceae > Desmidiales > Peniaceae > Penium > Penium margaritaceum. Next base: position 28,744 of record SZWC01007737.1, on the reverse strand, counting down.
GGTGGTGTAAACCAGCCACTGCTAGGGACCCTCCCGGGTGCACACTCACCCTCAGGACAACAAAGGGTTATGGGCCCTTGCCTCTAAGGGGTTCAAAGCCAGCTTGATTTCACGCTTCCAGCAGCAAGACATGGCAACCAGCGAGCAAGAGAGCAGCCGAGCTGTCCTTAAGTTTGATGGGACAGGCTTTGCCTTGTGGAGATGGCAGTTTGAGGTCTTCCTTGCCGACAAGGGACTGCTTGAGCTCGTAAAAGGTGATGAGACTGCTCTGTCGGAGACTGCAACAGCTAAGGTGAAGGAGGCATACAAGAAGCGCAACAAAAAGGCGTTGGCGCTCCTTGTGTCCGCGTTATGCCCACCACAACTTGGGCACATCCAAGGATGCACCATGGCCGCAGACGCATGGTCAAAACTCTGCTCCATCTACCAGTCAAGCAACCTTGCCAATCAGCTCTTCATCTTCAAACGGCTCGTCACCGTCCGAGCCAATGAAGGCGACAACATCATGGAGATCATGCAGCAGATTGAGTCGCTCGCAGCGGAGTGCGTAGCCACGGGTTGGGAGGTCGACTCTCAGTTGCAAGCTATGATCCTCCTTCTGGCCTTGCCGGACAATTGGAGTCCCATGATCACAGTCCTTGGTGGCTGGCCTTCCGACAAGCTGAAGTACCCGAAGGTTGCTGAGTACGTGCGCAATGAGTGGATGCGACGTGGCGGTCGAGAGAGTGCAGCAGCATCAATTTCAGCTTACACGGTTCATCCTCAAAGTGGAGGCCGAGGCGACAAGTGGAAAGGTGCCAAACAGGGCACCAAGAAGGGTGACAAGAAGGGGGAGTGCTTCAACTGCGACAAGGAGGGCCACTACGCGTGCAACTGTCCCAAGAAGAAAACAGATCGGTCGTAGCGGGGCGGGAAGAAAGATGAGCACGCCCTTATGATGTACAACTCCACCAACTTGAAGGATCCGGGATTTGCCGTCATCGACTCCGGATCAGGCCGCCACACGCAATGCAACAGGGCAGCATTTGTCACCTACGGCGCCTCAGAGAGACGCATGATGGTGGCCAATGGAAAAACAGAGGTGGCCGCCGGTGAGGGTAACGTCCGCATTGAGTCAATTGTGGATGGCAAACCTGTCACGAGCACAATCTACGATGTGCTGCATATGCCCAAGTTTGGGGCGAACCTGCTCTCCGTCAGCCGCCTTACCGACAAGGGACTTGAGGTGCTCTTCACAAAGAAAGAGGCCGTCATCCGGAAAGAGGGCAAAGGTGAGGTGATTACGCGTGCCAAGAGGGAGGAGGACTTGTACTTGCTACGCGCAAAGATCCTCAGCAGCCGGGTGGGGTCCAACGCCGCCAATCTTGCAACGAAGGATGGAGGAGACCTGGACCTATGGCACCGTCGACTTTGCCACATTTCTCCATCGACTGTGAAGGAGATGGCTAAGAGGGAAGTGGTACGGGGTCTCTAAATCAGCGGCCTTGATGGAACCAAGGAGACCGTGTGTGAGCCATGCATCATTGGCAAATCAACTTGGCAGCCGTTTGTCGCTAAGGGGTCGCGTGCATTGGCAAAACTGGCCGTGATACACACAGATGTGTGTGGACCACTTGAGAGCTCCATCGGCGGAGCTCGCTACTTCCTCACCTTCATCGATGACCACAGCCGGAAACTCTACCTCTACCCAATGAAGCGGAAGAGTGAGGTCCTTGCGTGCATGCAAGAGTTTGTGGCTGATGTGGAGCGGCAAATAGAGTTGAAGGTGAAGGCGTTCCAGAGTGACGACGGCGGTGAATATGCGGGGTGCCTTGGGTGGATGAAGAGCAAGGGGATTGAGCGGCAAAAAACAACTCCACACTCCCTACAACAGAATGGCGTCGCAGAGAGAGTGAATTGCACAATCCTTAACATGGTGCGATCCATGTTGAGCGACGCCGGCCTTACACAACGGTATTGGACGGTGGCGGCAAGGATAGCAGCGTACATCATGAATCTCATGCCGACCAAGCCGCTGAAGGACAAGGAGAGCAATGCGTGGAAGACGGCACAAGAGGTGTGGAGCGGGAGGAAGCCGGCGGTGGGTCACCTTCGCACGTTTGGTTGTGTTGCACATGCAATGGTGCAGGCATGTCAGGGACGGAGCAAGCTAGGCCCGCGTACCCGCCGGTGTATTTTCCTTGGATATGAGAGCGGAAACAAGGCGTACCGGCTCTTTGACCCAAGGAGGCAGCACATTGTGTGGAGTCGTGACGTCACGTTCGACGAGAAAAGTCGTTGGACAGACAAGGAGGCAGGTCTCTCCAAGAGAGGGGAGTGGATGCCACTCCTTGAGGGGGAGATGCCAGAGGACATGAATGAGGGTGACGTCCTCGCAGCAGCACCAGTCGGAGAGGATCGCCCGAGCTTTGGGCGACCAACAGAATTTGTTCCGGCCAGTTTGGATGAAGAATCTGAAGCACCGAAGATGGACGTGGAGGCGGAGAGTCGACCGATGTCTCCAAGGTCTCCAAGAGAGGGGGAGCAGGCGCTTGGAGAGGATGGGGCGAAAGGGGACAGCAACAACAACAACCGCCTCAAGAACCCCGCACAAGCAACCATGTGAAAAGAAGGACAAAAAGGTATGATGCCGACAAGGGCATCTGGATAGGGTTCGCACAAGTCTTCTTCACGTAAGAGGAGCGTGAAGGTGGCACTGCACAAGAAGGATGGGGCTGAGTGGGAGGGAGCAATAAAATGTAAGCTTGCCTCGCATGATGAGAAAGGCTCTTGAGTTGCAGATTAAGCATGGACAACTGCCATGGGTGAAGCGCAAGGGGGAGATTGTTGGAGTAATGCTCCTCACTATGGCAGGAGTGACTCCAAAAAGGAACACCAAAAAGACAAGCCAAGGTGGCTTAGTGGTTAATGGTGTTCACCTATAGAGGCAGGGGCCCGGGTTCAAGTCCCACAAGATGAATTTCTGTCCTGCCTCAAGTGAGGTTGAAAAATAGATGCTAGGAAGCTAGCTCATCCTCTAGAGTTCCTCTTTAAGTTTCTAGAAGGCCAGGTGAGGGTCTAGGAAGGTGGCACACCTTCTAGAAGGGGTGACTTGTCCTACAAGGCATCTAGAGGTGTCTTGGTCTTCTGGACACCTTCCCTCTTACTAGAAGCAAGCTGAGGAATCTAGGAAGGGGCAGAAGCTTCTAGAGGAAGGAAGGGATGCCTTCCTAGGTGGGAAAAAGGATAGCCTACCAATAGACACTCTAGAAACCATAGAATCTGCTAGGAAGCTTCAAATCTGGCATGCTTTGGTGTTCTGGAAAGCTTAAATCAGTGGCTATAAAATGCCACTGCTTGTGAGCCTTGATCAAGTGTTAATTCCCAGTCAATTCAGGCTAAAACTATTGCCTCAATCTCTGACCAGTTTTCTGCCATCCTTGGAACTAGTTGCCTCCCCAGTTTCAGTCTCTCCAAAAACAGTTGGTGGTGTGAACCAGCCACTGCTAGGGACCCTCCCGGGTGCACACTCACCCTCAGGCCAACAGTTCTAGGTGCCAGCTCATCCATTGGGACTAGTGAAGCTGATGGAGCGGATGGAGCTGATGGAGCTGACATGCGCACCTGGAGAGAGTGTACCAGAGGTGAGTGAAGCGTGCCTTACAACTGGTCAGTGTGGACCCACAACCCTTTGTCAATCGGCCTGAGGCAAACGGACAAAAAAATCAGAGCCGACACAATAGCATCTGCCATCCACTCCTAGCATTTCAGCCAGGAGAATATATCACCCTTAGGATCACAGTTCTACACTGAGCAGCTCCTAGGCAATCACTTTCTGGCAACTGTGTCCAGTTAACACCTGGTCACTTTTGTGCAAGGTGCTAGTCAAAGACCAGCTACTGGGACTTAGACCAACCAGTGTCTTCTTTATACTGTTCCTTAGTTGGACAACTCTATGAGGAGCATCTAAGGCCAGATTGTGTAATTAGAATGAGGAATGAGCCTGGTACATATACTCCTAGGCCTGGCGTCTCAGGTGTGTTTGTGTAGTGGCACTTTTGGGGTGGCCACTCCATACCACCTCACCAGCTCACTGTCGATTGGCGCATTCACTGACTGCCAAGTGGCATATCCTCCTCATGCATGGAGAAATGTCTAAGAAACTTCCCGTGTGCAGGAAGGACAAAAACGTTCCTGCGCACATCAAGGCTCGATCGTAGGACATGTTGTTCCTAAGTCAAATATGCTATCCATTGCGCTACACTTCTAGTATCTCCCTTGGACTTGCACCATGAACAACGTTTGGGGGACTTGCTCCAAGGGAGCAGTGCATGTCCAACCTGTCTGTGAATCCGTAGCAGTGGCCATGGGGCACAAAAGAACAACAAATAGCACAGTTGTTTCTAAAAAACATCGTACAGCCACACGTCGTACGGAGAACCATCACCAGTGATAAGGACATTCAATTTACCAGCCGTTTTTAATACAAAGTGATGACTCGCTATGACAGCAAAATTCAACTTTCAACGGCATTTCATCCTCAAACCGACGGTCAAACCGAGTGGACAAACCAAATGCTCAAATAGCTTCTCTGAACATTATGCAAACCTCACAAGAAAGATTGGGCACAAAACTCCCGACCGACAAAATTGCATATAATTTGGTAGTTTCCACCGCAACAGATAAAACCCCATTTGAAGTAGTGTATGAAAAACTTCCCCCCACATCACCTGGACTACAAAGTCATAGCAATATTCCCGTCGTCGATGTTCAGTGCCGAGATTTCACCACCTTCTAGGAGGAATCACGGCAAACCCTTGCAAAGACACAAGTAGCGATGAAGCAAGAATCAAACATCAAGCTTTGTTGATCTCATTATTTGAAGCTCAGACCCCGATTGTTGGGACCGTTTGAGATCGAGTGCATGAAAACTCCTATGGTTGCGTAACTCAAAGTCCCCGAAACTATGCAAGTTCATCCTGTGTTCCATGTTGAGTAAGCTGAAGCACTACCGCGACCCCAAAGAGAGCTTCCCTGGTAGAGATCTCCCACCGCCACCTCACGTTAAGTGGATAAAGACACAGAGTATGTCATCAAGGACATCCTCCTCCATGGACGACAAGGCAAGGCAAAAGAATATCTCGTCAAGTGGCACGACTACGACTCTGCGAATAACAACTGGGAATCCTACGATAACCTCTGAGACGTCGATCATCTCATTGACGGCTACGATCACCGTCACCGGGCCACATCCGTACGCGCGCCAGGCAGTTGTGATTTAAGGGGGGGTAGTGGAACGTACCAGAAGTGCACGAGTCCCTGTCTTTCTGAATGGGCATTTTTGTCATTACACAAACAGCCCATCGCGTCACAAAAACCATGATATTCACTATGATGGCCGATGGCAAACTGGCCAACTGCCACGCTCTCAGTGGATATTCCCAAACATTCTAACAGCTTCAACTACTCTCGCAAACCCACAAACAGAAGTATCACGACCTTTCGGTCGACTTCTTGACGCACCAAGATGAATCTGGATTTATAAAGATGTATCTCGCATCTTCACTGTCAATTCTTGAAGACCCCCAATTTCTCGAAAGACGTTCTTGAATCCGACCACTCACGACGCAACGCCGCACGCGCCGCTTGACAATCGACCCAACGACCCCGACTATGCTTCATTCCTAGCTCGACACTTGTATGTACATATGTGCGATCATTTTGACACTTGTCATCGAAGTACACTTATTGCTAATTATAGATTGCTCACGTGTCCCAAATTTTAAATCGTGTTTTGCCTCGCAACTTTTACTTGTGCACCAGTACGTTCCGTTCGGCGTAACACGCATTACCTCTTATAAAAAATATTCTCTTAGTTAGTTAAGGTCAAAGATAGACAAGTACACCCATAGTGAGTTTCAAATTTTGACATGATTTCACCCTCAAACCAACGAACAACAAAGTGCATGAATTGTACTTTGGAGCAGAATCCCTGCATGTACGTGGAATTTTTCATGAATGACTTGGACCAATTCCTGGTACAAACAGAGTTTGCGGTGAAAAAAATTGATGAACCAGTACACGTAGTTCACACCATCTGGGTTTAACAGTGGTTGGCATCCAGTGGCGCACTATTTATCAGTGAAGAGTGGAAGAGGAGGATAAGTTCCTTCTACTCAAGCCTTTACCAAACGCATACACTCCTTGTTACAAGATGCAAATGGTTGTCTTCTAGCGGCTTGGAAATGACAAAAGGCAAATGCTAGAGAATTCATTGTAAGGTCTCGTTTGACATCAAAAACAAAGTGTTGCTGAGCAATAAGAACCTTCATCTGACTTCAAAATTGATGCAAAAACTTCTACAAAAGTAGATTTGGCAGTTTTCCATGGTTGCACGTATCGGGCTAGTGGCATGTTGATAATTGCTCCCGTCGAGTATGAAGATGTAAGAAGTTTCTAATGTGAGCCTGTTGGCTCCATACACGACACAAGGAACCATTTAGCCATTACCGGCAATCCTTACCGGTGACGACAAATACAAGATATCTTGCCGACTCAATGACAGAGAGCGTACACTTCGGTCGTGGGTTGCTAAGGAATATTGTGCTCATTGGTTCGATTATGGACGTGAACATAACTCAAGGGAGACTGGATCTCTCTTGTCCAGTGGAGTGGTCAACGAGTACTAAAGTGAGCTCGTAGGTCATACAGATTGACGAATGGTAGGGTGAACCACTTAGACATGGAAATAGTGAATAACATTTACTTTGGATGGCAATCATAGAATCCAACCATAGGAGGTTGGCGAAACTTAACATTTTTCCTATGCAGACGCTCTTGCAGGAAGAGGGGAGGCAACTAGCCATACTGACCGACAAGCTATAGCTTATTTCAAAGTGTTCATGTCCAGTTGTCATTGACATTGTCATTTTTTCCCCACAATGTTGACGCTTTACTATGTATTACTCCTACTTGTTGATCATGAACGGGGATGATTCAAAATAAGTGGGGAGGAATGTAGTAGCAAGGCTGGTGTGACCCTCCCACCTTAGAAAAGCGAGGAGGTGGTTTGAAACCACGGCTGGCTGGTGGAAAACCATTGGAAAACCATTCCATTCGAAAACCATTTGACCACCAGCTGACTGGTGGACAGTTGGTTGCATGGCTTGTGGCCGGTCATGCGACTGGCCGGCCAGCCGCTCGCCAGCCACCAGCCACTGATCAATCTAGTGGCTTGATCTTCGGTTGAGAGACCACGAGGGCCTTGATGATGAAGCCCGTGGCCTCATACCCTGCTCTTACTTGCCCTCCTTGCTGGCAAGAGCGACAGAAGTGCAAGAAAGTGGGCGTAAAGTTGCCGAATGTGACTCGTGAGACTCAAAGTTTTTGTGTCACCCTACATGAGTTGCTGATGACAATTGTCCCTGGAGTAACATATGGGAGAAAAATCTTCCAGTGAGTTGTGGATGCCTTTGTATGAACTTTGACCAAGAATTCTTTGCAGGAGTTGGAGTCACACACATTACACTTACTTAAGTACCACAAGCTCTGAGCCATGGTAAGTATTTCGTGGGGATCTCCCCACACTCCTTGCTCTTCATACTCCATGCTTCTAAGTGATTGCTAGATCAACTGCACATTGTTTTTGTGAAGCATTGTTGTCGCGTGCCTGTGTCCCGTGTGTGTGTGTGGAATCTGACATCCGTGGGTAATGGGGTATGTTGTTGCGTCAGTCTAGGTGACCTCTTGACTTGACGCCTCTCACATGCAAGGAATTTATGGTGATGGACAGCTGCATTGATATTCCTAGCTTCATGTTGCACTTTCTCATTTTCCCACATGATTTTTCTCTGTGGCCAGGTCCTTACAACAACCCTACACTTGAGTTTTTCTAGCTAAGTTTTGTAGATCTTGTGTTCATGCTTCCGCTGCTTCTCTCGGTCTGTCATTCGGACACCCGAGTGACCCATACTGTTCCCACAGTCAATCCAGTTGCTATTTGGGGGCTGGTAGGTACGTTCTTGGTGTGTGTGTGTGTGTGTGTGCATGTTCTTTCTCACCCTCCCAAAAACCTACCAT